>CATIWJ010187989.1:0-35304 GCA_949640765.1 Croton laevigatus
GTGTTTATAGTCATACTGCACAATTTGTCTAAGATAACAATTGTGCCAATTTCGCATAATTGTGCTTTTACACAGAAGTCTTATGTTATAATCACTAAGCGATATATTGACACAGCAAGCATAAAACACTCCAACAACAGCGCATCCTTCAAAAGAGAAAAAAAAAAAAAAAATTTACGGACCACCCGTACAAACCGACTCAAAATATGCTCACAGTGCAAAGCATTCATCTTTAAACTATATGTCTATATACAAAACAAATTCAATAAAACATTTCATTTAATACTTCTCAACTAGTGTATTTAAATTTTCAGTATTAACAACTTAATTACAATCATTTTCCATCCGACAAAGTTATAACCAAATTCAAGAGACACCAAACGCATAAACATACTTTAACATACCCATGAAACTACAAAACAGTTGAATCCATCTCATCTACAAGTGAAAATGTTTTAGCATTCTTTGCTTAAATGACATGCAAACAACTTGAGTCAATACAGCTAAACATGAAGTATTGAAGTTGATTCAATATTTAGATGAAATCAGTAATTGATTATGGATAGATAGGCTTCAGAAGAATTGGAAAAAAAAAAATTATATTCAAATGGAAATCACTAATCTTTCTCATCAGTGCAGGTGCAGCTTCGCATTGTGCAGGTGCCAGGTGCACCTCGTGACCATCTTCGCCGAGATTCTCTGACCTCCAGTGACCAGACTTGCGGAGGAACCACCAAATTCCTTCGTTTTCTTGAAAGATTGAGAGAGAGAAACAGCGTAGCCGTAGAGAGTGGAGAAGTAGAGAGAGAGGAGGTAATTTTCTCACAGTTATTTATCGTGGATACGACGTAGTATTCATTTGGTCGGCCAGCCCGATTTCCCTCTACTAACCCATCCACCCGTGCCTAACATAACTAGATGCTGGGCCGGTCCAAGTTTTTTCTTATCAACGGTACCCACTGCAAAATATATAAAAAATCTGACGGTTATAATTCCCGCCATCAACAGAAACTCAATCGCCATTGGTCTTAGATTACGCTCCGAAGTCCGAACGGATAAAACATATACTTGCTAATAATTGCAGAAAGCTACACTCAGTTACTTGCCAGAGCTTCGATAAGGCCAACAATGGCTGCTCTTTACCTTGGAATCGGCACCGCTACCGCCGTCACTACCCTTTCAAGGCCAATGACGAGAACCAACCGTAGGCCTCCAATTTCTTGCGTCAGTTGGGTACATATTCTAATAAATTCTACAATTTAATTTTGATTCTCCTTCTCTTTTATGAATATCTATAATTATACTCATTTTCTGTGAAAAAAGGATCCAGAGGGTGTATTTGGTCCTCCTCAGACGGGCCATCTCGCTAGGCGCGAGTTTAAAAGACGTCTTGAGAAAGACGCGGAGCTTCGTGAGGCTATCGAGCAGCAAGTTCGCGAAGAGAAACAGCGTCGCCGCTCTCTTCGCCAAGTAATGTTCCTGATATTCTGAACCTTTTATTGTTCGTTATTTTATATGATACTTCGTGTTTTAAAAAATATGTTTATTTTTTAAATTAGTCTCGGGTAATTCCTGATACTCCGGCGGAGCTTATAGAGTACTTTCTTGACACTGAGGCTCAGGAGATTGAATTTGAGATAGCCAGGATGAGGCCGCGGTTAGTTCCTTAAACCTCTTGTCATGTACACAATGCGTTTGATAGATTGCCTCTTCCAACTTAAATTTTGCATTTTCTTTGTGATTAACAATCTACACTCCACTGCATTGCTCTTACCGTGCAATTTTCAGATTGAATGAGGAGTTTTTCTTGCAGCTAAAATTTGAAATTGGACAGATTCGATTTGCTGTTTCCAAGACAGAGGTTTGCTCGTCGGATTACACAGAAGAGTTGGATTTTATTTCGAAAACCAAACACAAGTGACTTTATTTGATCTGATGGTTTGTATAGGACACGGAAGACAGACTGATTGAGCTTGAAGCATTACAGAAGGCACTGCAAGAAGGAATAGGTCCTTTGTTTCTGAAAACTGTTGGTTATAAGAATTCTGATTTTTTTTTTCCCACTGTGAACTGTGAATCCTGATAAATTATTCTGTTACAGAAGCCTATGATAAAATGCAAGTTGATCTCGTAAGTGCAAGGCAAAGCCTAACCGAAATCTTGACCTCCAAGGATATGAAAGCAACTGTATGTATGCATTTCTGTTCCCATTGGTCTAGTCTTTAATTTACAATTTTTTATCGTATGCTTGTATTAACTTTATGGCCTCCGGTGACCATGCTAGTTGTTGGAGATGGTTGGGCAAAATAAAATTAACAGAGCCTTGTTGACTCTTCTTGATGAGAATATTGCAAGTGCCCAGCAAAGCAATCAGGTATGATATGTTGCATGGCTTCTTTTTCTCCCCTTAAAAAAATCAACTATAATTATTTTATTGAAATATTATGTGTTTGAGCTACTCTTGTTTCTTCTTCTCTGTAATGCAAGGGAGTTAACCTTTTCTGGGTTTCTCTCTCATGTCTTTCCGTTCATCACATTTCTGAGTGTGTGACTGACATTCTTCATTTGTTCTTTTTTACCATGCTAGTTTCTGAGTATCTCTTTAAAGTTTCTTAAATTTCTTCAAACTTTAAGAGACCCAGGCTCTTGATTTTTACTCATTTGGATGGCTGCTTCTCTTTCCAACCGTTCCATTTTGTTTTCTTCTGCTTATCCAACCATCCATATTATGGATTCCATAACGAATTGCTTCTCCTTTCTGTTAGGCGTGGACTTCGAAAAAGGTGCTAAGTGAATTTTTAAATGTAGTTTCCTGTGCAGTCAAACATTGCTTTAATTTCTAAGAGCATTGCTAATGGGTTGGCTTGCTAGAATTGGTTCAGACTTTTCAATTGGCAAGCAGATTTTTGAAACTCCTCCTTATGGTTGTAGCTTCTGTTACAAGATATTTGTGGCATTGGCGAAGTAAGATTGCAGTAATTCTGCACTAGTTTATCTAATATCAATATACATTCCAAAAAAAAAGGATATTACTGATGTGTGTCTTCTGCTTTTTCACACCCTGGGTAGAAATTAATATATCATAAATCCTCCTCTGTATGTAAGGGAGTGTAGTCAATGGACTATGGAGTAATATAACCATTAAGTACGATACATTTTGAGTAACAGTGCACAAACAAACAAACACTTATCATTTGGTCAATGAAATTTTGTGTTCAGTTAACCAAAGATTGGAATCTATCTGGTGTGTTGGGCACGGGAGATCTCTGCTTGCAGTTGAATGTAATGAATGTTTGAGAGAGGAAAAAAAATGTTAACTTATTATTACTCTTATACTGACCAAATAAATCTTGATCTTGCTTTTAACTTGATTTAAAAAGTTCGAGCATTAAGTGGCCTAATAAATTCATTAACTAGATACATATGGGACAAATCAGATTCTTAGTAGCATGAGAAAAAGTTACTGTAAGATTAAATATGAAAGAAGTTACCGGTTCATTTATCAGACTGTTCGGAGAACTATGCCTCAAATGTGAAATTCATATAAACTTCACAATGAAATCTCATACTCCCAATGTGGGATCCTAAACAAGTCCCATACCTTGTCTTAGAATTGTAACTGACGTTCAAGCACGTATGCAATGCCTCCCTTGACGGTCTTTGGTGTTCTGTTTGGTCTTCTGCTTAGATACTCTCAATGTCATTTGGGCTTTGTATGGAATAATTTCCAACCCTTCCCCGATTTATACAGAATCTTGACAAGTTTGTTTTTGTGCTGAGTTAGAAAACAGAATCGATAATTGGAAGGCCAATTTACTTTTCCTATTTTACCTATTACATCAAGTTCATAATTAATTTGCAAGCATATGTAACGTTTCTTAAGCTAAATACTAAATAGTGATAGAAAAAATAAAAATGAGAATGTAATGAAGTGATTATATGGTTATGTAAGGATTTTTCTTGTAGAATCAATGGAAACTGGTGTCCTTGTGTTATCAAGGAAAATTCTCTGCAGAAAGGAAAAAGTATTGTTCTGTATTAAATTCATTATGAGCATTCCTGTGTTTCCATTCAGTTTACCAAGCAAACAAGGGATATTAAGGTTTAATTTTGACTTTAATTATAATGTTTCAAATCAGGGAGATACTCTACTTTCCCATTGCTTGATCATTGCTGATAAGCTGTATTAAGTTTATTTAAATGGATAAACTTGACATGAGCTTTATCTGTATCCTGCA
This sequence comes from Croton laevigatus, assembly GCA_949640765.1. NCBI lineage: Eukaryota > Viridiplantae > Streptophyta > Magnoliopsida > Malpighiales > Euphorbiaceae > Croton > Croton laevigatus. The sequence continues at coordinate 4,239 of CATIWJ010187989.1, forward strand.
GAAAGAAGCAGCAGCTTTCATGGAAAAGCTCCGATCAGCTGTGCTCAAGTACATGACAGTTTAGCAATGAAATGGTAAATAATACTATATAATAGTGTCCTCTGGAGTTGGATGGGTTCCTGAGTGATTTGATTGAGGTAATAATAATCATGATTCTAGGTTACATTTGTTTAAATTTCAAGTCAAAAGGTTTGAAGAGATAGATGATGTACACTATAGAGTATTGCTTAGTTACATGTCTATATTTTACACATGTTTAGACTCCAAAACTAGATTGGAAATGGTAATGAATTAAAATTTTTTCCCCACAGAAGGTATTTTTGAACTTTATCCAGCTTATTTTATGTGCATGCGCAGACCATGTATTGTAATTTCAAATCCTCATAGCATGTACATACATTCATATGATGCATTCATAATAGAATGCTGTACTGCTCTACTGGAGTGCTTTTTGAGCAGTAGTTGTTAAAATGAGTATCTCGGAAAGCATTCAAAGGGCATCACATTCAAAGCAACACAGTATCGTTTAGTAGAATTTACTTTGTTTTCTTTATATGTCAACTTCCTTTGTCGAGAGTTGCTTCCTTTAGATGAACCAAAATCTTGTTGTGTGAAGGGGAGAAGCACTGCCTCTATTTGGTTAGAATGGAAACAACAATTTGTGGGGCATCTCGCACCACTGTTTGCTTATTACTATTAGGACAAAGGTGTGAACCCTTGCACTAGATTGTGCAATTATAGGGTAACATGAAAAGACATATATTGGTCCCAACCAAGTTGTGCATTATTACTGGGCTGTCCATGATCAGGAAGCTTGCCAGCGCATTACATTATTATGTATTCCCATTTCCACATCATTCTTTAAAGAGAACTCAATCTATGAGTTACTTATTGGTATTGCAAAATTGATATAATTTAGATATTGCAACATGTGGGTGATGGTTAATGCAATAGCATAGCATCCCCAATAATAGAGTTCCTGCTGGCTGAAAAAATCTTGACCCAGTAATCAATTTCTAAATTCAAATTGTATGATTTTTGCTATATTATATATGTCCTACTGCTTGTGGTTATTGGTAGGTGACTTGCTATGCACATAAAACAAGGATATGAATTAATGGTTTACTTTTGACACACTTAACATAAATTGGTATATTCTTTTATAATGGGCGTTTATATGTATATATATATATATATATATATATATATATATACTTGCATTTATTTTATAGTTTTTTACTTTATCTGATCCCTCAAATTCCTTTTTCTGCCTTAACAATCTCAATGAGCATGATCTTATTATTAACTGTTCATCAATGAAAATGAAATTCATTTCCCTGAATACTAGTTTATTCCTGATTGACTTGCATTTAAATTCCAACCTGATTAGATGAAAATATTTTAGGGAGTATGCAGGATTTGTTTAGACCATTGGCAGTTGACTTGCATTGAAGTTCCATCTTGCCTGTTTGCCAAATCTTTGCTTTTATGGTGCTCTTGTCCCAAACTGGAGTTGACTTGTGTGTAAAACCAGTGAAGACATCTTAGAGGTTAGGCATGTCGCATGTGCACATACACAATATACATAGTATATATTAATATCTTCGTTAATTAGGCAGCCGCCGAGTATTTGAAGAAAAAGTAGTTTCAATTCTTTGCGTCTGGTTAATGGAAAAGAATGACATTAATGAAGACCAAAGGGAGCAAAGAATTGTGGAAATAGATAACGACATTTTAACTCTATATATTAACTCCTTTGCTTTCATTATTCATCCCATTAAAATCATTCCATTTGGACTATTCCCATCCTTCAAAATTCATGGCAAGGTTTGTCCTTTCCTTACTTCTCTCCTTTACCCTCTACTTGGCTGGCACCATAGTGTCAGCCTCCAGCCCCACAGACTTCATCAAGGCCTCATGTAAGGCCACGCGCTATCCTGATGTATGTGTTGAATGTCTATCAGGATATGCGAGCGCAATTCAACGAAACGAACAACATTTAGCTGAAGCTGCTTTGTCAGTGAGTCTAGGAAGGGCTAAATCCGCAACTGCATATGTAACCAAATTAAGTAAAGTTAGAGGAATAAAGGCTAGAGAGTATCAAGCTGTGAAAGACTGCATTAAGAATATGGGAGATAGTGTAGAGAGACTAAGTCAGTCAATCAAGGAGCTTGGCCATATGGGACGAGCTGCAGGTCAGGATTTTCTTTGGCATATGAGTAATGTGCAGACTTGGGTTAGTGCTGCATTAACTGATGAAAACACCTGTCTTGATGGGTTCACTGGCCGTCGCATGGACGGCAGTGTTAAGGTTGCCGTTAAGCGCAGGATTACTAATGTAGCTCAAGTCACTAGCAATGCACTTGCATTAGTAAATCACTATGCGACTAGGCGCCGCACTTCTGCATCTGCTGAGAAACCTTAGAACGTTGATTGTGTATGATAGTAATGTGATATACTATAAAGTTTGTCTCTAGCTTGCCTGGTTTTGTCTTCAATCTAATCTAAGCTTGCTAGTTTACCAATATATATATATATGTAATGTATAATCCAAAATGAACAAGAGCGTATATTGTGTGATAAGTGATAACTATGGCTCTGTTTCTTGTTAAATAGTAATCAAGCAGCTTGAGGCTTGAGCAATGTATGTATCTCTTCAATAGTCAATACGAGTTGTTTTTTAAGTACTGGGAGTGGGAGGATCAAAATTTTTTTTAGGGAAGATATCTACTTTTTTTACCAGGTCACAGGTGTATTACTATTTACTGCTGTCTTGGCGAGCAATATAAGGATAATTTTGATTTTGATTCTGAGTTTGCAAGTATAGGAAAAAGCTTCCATTGATGTCTATAGAAAAAGAGCAGATGTGAATAATGGATTCAATTGATGGTTGGATGACACTATTACCTAAAACCTTGTCTTCATTAGTATTACTATTATATTATACGAGTGTTTAGTATTTTAAGATATTTGTAGATGTACGTAACGATGCTAGTTTTTGGTAATAGAACGACCATTACCTACCTTTTGAGATAAAGCATAGAGGGAGACACGAAATCGCAATTTGCGGCTACTTATTTAAAATTAATAGTTAAAGTATCTAAAGCTTAATTACAAAATATTAACAAGTTTTGATTAATGTTAATTTATTAGGCATAGTTTCACTTCTTTTAGTATCTTTTGACTATCCTTTTTTCGGGTGGCGACCGAATCGAATATTTGGTGATTTTGCAAGCAAAGAAAGCAATCTTGAAAAAAAAGAAAAAAGAAAGCAATCTAAATGTAATAAAAGTAAAAAAAGTTATAACTTACATAACACCTTTTTTTAGCGCAAATCTTATCTTATAAAGTGACTAATGCATAAAAATTAATATTATACATCACTGAATCAGTGAAAGATTGTCTAAAAAAACTTGTATAATTAGAAGAAGAGGACTGAAAGTTAACGTCCCTCAAAAAGCATTCTAAAGTTAAAGCTGGGCAATTTTAAATTTCGTTGTCTTTTCCTTTTCTTATTTTATTTCATTTTGTAATTAAGAAGATATTGCATAAAGGGTGACGCGAAGAGCAATAAAGAAGGGTTGAGTTGCCATAAAGTGATGTGCGTGAGAGGGAGCAATGCATGGGATGAGATGAGACTCCACTGTCCAGAACGAAAAAAAAAAAAGCACAGACATGAACTGAGGAAAGCCATAATAAGTTGGCGTGAAAATATTGGTAAATATGAATGACTTGTGACCCCTTCCATGCTTCCCATTTCAACATTAGCCTTAGCGTTAGAAGTTTGTATTATCCCAACTATTATGTAAGAGCTAAGTTATAATAATAACTTATAATTCAAATTTATTATTGTAGGATGATTTCACTCATCCTGAACAAATTATTGCCCAATTACTTGATGCTATTAATGGGTTATTGATGCTTAAAATTCAGTTTTCGTAAGCAACTTGAAAACCCAGCTCCAACTCAAATGACAAATTGTTCAAAATTTTTCTTGGCATAACATTTAACTTCCTATTTCTACAGCTAATACAAGTTCTATTTTCTATTCAATAGGTAAAGTTAATTAATTATATTATCATGGAGATTGGACATACATTATTTGAGAGCTTTTTTTTTCCCTTAAGATCTTATACATAAATGTAATCTAGCTTTGCAAAAGGAAAGAAAAGAAAGATGGAAGAAATAATTGTGAATGGGACCCTAAAATATATTGATAATTTGATGATAATCGATTTCCAGATTGTTCAGTTCAATGGTCCAAATTCAATGATGACAAATATTTCAGTTCTCATAGGAAACAAAATATCTTCATCATTAATTGGTGTTGGGTTCATTTCGCTAACAGTTATTAGTTTGGAATTTAAGAACCAAACAAACTCCTACCCAGTTGAATTATTTGCTTCAAGGATTGAATTTTGTGTCTAATCAATAACATTTTTGTTGGGATTTTTTTACATCAATCTCATCAGTGATTGAATTATTCTTATCAGGTGGTATGCTTGCAGAGTAATCGGAGACAAATTTCTTTGTATAGAGCGTATAATGTACTAAACCAAACTGGTAGTAATACTTTTTCATGCTAATAATTTAATCATTAATTTAATTTAAATTAATTTATGTGATTTCTACCAATTTGTCAATAAATTCAATAGCTGCTTTTTTTATGGAATTTACATCGTTTCAATTCTATTATTTTGATAGAATGTGAAGTTAGCCTATGATGTGAGATTTCGTTCAATTTTATTATTTTATTATCATTATAATATAATTTAATTTATTTTATTTACTATATATTCATCAATTTCAGATTTTATCAGTCGAGACAAGCATTCATATGCGAATATGAATTATTAGATAAAAAATATTCTAATTGATATGAGTTCATAAGGCAAATTCATAAAAAAAAAAATAATAAAACTAAATAAATTGACAAATAAAAATAAGTTTATGAATCAAATGTTAATCAAGGTGTGACCTGTTGATCATCTTATATTGGGATATAGAAATTTTAAATTTGATTTCTACCAAGCATACGGTAGTAGTCTTTTTATTGGGAAAAAGTTGAAGAGCAAAATATTTTAATTCTACAGAGGAAATATATAAAACGAAACGAAATGCAATCAATTCAGAAGTTGAAATCATTAATGAATAAATAACAAGTTTATGTACTATTGGAGATGTTAAAGGATTGGTTATTGGTTGAGCCTGATACAGTTACCCCCAAATAACAAGTTTATGTGCTATTTTTGACTTGAAATAAATTTTTAGTTAGAGAGAAATAATTGAGTGAAGATAATGATATAAGTTTGAAGATTGGTACTCTAAATTTGAAGAAATTTGGTATTTTATAAAAGAAGATGATATGAACAGACAAATTATAAAATATCTCCACGTTAATAATAGCGACTTATCAATGGTTTTAGCGGATACCTCGTAGGCCCAAATTCACTTACGATTCCTAAATTTCTTCTATTTCGTTGTTAGCTTACCACCGACACACTAAAAGATAAGAACAAGTTGCTTGGAAAATAACTTAATATTGAGCATAAGACCCACTCCTTAACCTCTGAGGCAGAAAAACAATGAGGCACAAATAAATCCTCAAACATTCATGTCCAATTATTAAGATATAAACTGAATGCGGAAGCGGACTTGAACCCATTATAGCAATCGATTTGTAGAATTGAACGATGAACAAGTGCTTCAAATTGCAGATTTGATCTTTTTCAGTCAAATTCCTGTGTTTTTTAGTCTTCCTCAGTTTTCTATCTTTGATGGGGAGAGAATAGAAAGGTGGCTGAGATTTGACATACTGGGGATCATAAATATTCTTTATATACTGACCTAATATGATCCTATTAAGTCTAATTGGGTCAAAAAATCGGTATTCACCCCTTAAACCTATACCAAATATTTTAAATCTATCGGCTTCCAAAATGAACTACTTAAAATTAAGCCACTGATAAAATAACTCATTTAATATAATTATTGTATTAAATATGTTAGCCCATAAAATAGAAATTAAAATCTAATACAACAGACTAAGCATTGAGCGGTTCCCAAATTCTTCTAGCATGTGGACATCCTCTAAGCACATGAAATACATCTTCAGCTGGAGAACCACATAAAGAGCAAACATGAACCAAAGACAAGTGTCATTTTTTCCTTTCAGAATTACACATAATTTTGGCATGGTTTACTTCCCAAAGGAACATACGAACCCGCTTTGGCAATTTGATTCTCCAAAGCTCCTTCCATACAGGTGATGGAGATGCAGAACTGCCATGCAACAACTTATAACCCGAATTCACTGAGTGTAAAGTTGAGCATTTAATCATTTAACCTGATTCGGTAGGGATTTGTTGAAACCCAATCAGCGCAGGACACATTTTACTTGATCCGTTGGGGCACGGAGCAGGAAAGAATTTTAATAATGAAATCCGTTGCGGATTTAGGGCGGAACAAGTTTTAGTATACTCGCCCTGAACCCGTTCTGCTTTAGAATAATATTATAATTTTACTAATAAATTATAAATGATAATGAATATACTAGCTTATAAAGATTACTATAAAAATATGTTTTTTATTAAAAATTATGAATAATTAATATATAAATTTCATTTTTCTTGTATTATATTTGTGAAAATTGCATTATATTATTTTTATCTTTTCCATCATAACTTCTGTCGTGCTATGCAGGAAAAGAATAATCCAAACTTTATTACTTATCGACAAGTTTCAAGTTGCGAATTTGCCCAATTTTCCAGCAGAAGCAATATCTTCGATTTGATTTCTACTTTATTGTTCTAAAAGAAAGATTATGATCATCTACTGGCGGCCTTCGATGGCTTTCTCCTCTTTCGAGGCTTCCAATTCTTCATCAATGCATGGTCTTTTGGCGATAATAAATGACGAGGAGCCGTGATTTCTGGCAGCTGCATTTGGAGCGTGATGGGTTGCGGCGGAGAGGATTGTGTGGGTTTTTTGTAGGGAGAGAAACTATGGAAATGGTTTGATGCGTGTTTTTGTATGGGCAATTTTGGAATTTCAAAAATATTTGTACTATTTGTTGTGCTATTTTATTTTTGTGTTATTTCTAAAGGTGAAACATATACTTGTACTATTCACTAAGTTAGCCTCCAGAAAATTCCATATGTAAATCCAACTCCAAATCAAACAGAGAGAATATAAGTTATTTATTTCAAAGGGCTGGCCTAATAATATTTTATGGGGCAAATAATTTTTTTTTAGTCTTAAAATTTGCTATTGTATTTATATATTTAACAATTAATTACAAAATCAGTGAAATTCGAAGAAATGTTAGAGACTGAATCTCTAAATTTTATTGTTGGCTTTTGAAATTTTTTTTTCACTTCCAATATTAATATGAATTTTAGTTGATATATTCACTAAAATAAAAGATATAAATCATTAAATATTTATTTATAGATGTTCATTTTAAAAAAAAAAATTATCTTCAATTTAACATTTTTTTACCTTTAATTTTTAGGGTTGGCCATGGGTCGGTTGGGCTAGTCTAAACCACCAAAAATAGAATTTGAATTGCCTAAAGCCTGAACAGCCAAAACTATGTCTCTTTCAGCTTGGCTCAGGTTCATTATTTTTTTTTTGAATCGTAACCATTTTTAAATCAAAATCATATGAAACCACCGCTTAACTTTGAGAAAATCGCCCGGAACCTGCCCAAACTGCAAAAAAAGTGTGAATTGCCTATGGATCGTATAATCTCTGGTCTGGTTACGATTCAAGCTATCTTCGAATTGTGAACCGCCTGGTCTTGAACCAAACACAGCCTGCCCTGCCTTGCCCCATAGCCACCACAACGTATTTTACTTCTCTTCCTGAGTTCACAATTTAATTTGCAATTAATCACCTATTAACATTAATGTGGATATTGTACTTTTCAGAAATAGAAGATCTTCTAAATATTTCTATTCATACGTCAGTTTGACGATTATATAGATGGTAACATCAAAGAAGAATTTTTAAGAAATTTTTTTCACTTTTTTATGTTGCGATCAAATTAGTGCAATTCACTGCAGATGCTTCTATTGTTACGCCAAACCATAACATGTAATTACTTTATTCTCAATCAATAATTTGATTAGATTCAATCTCAAAATGTAAAAATGTTAAAAATTTACAGAGAGAATGAAAAAAAAGTACTAAATAACAAGTTATATATACATTTTTATTTTTTAAATATTAACAAGTTGTAATAGATGAGATATTTTAATTATAATTGTGAGATTAAAAATTGATGCTAGGAAACACAACACCTCACAAAGCTTAAAATCTCTGAAAATGATGGAAAAGAAAGGGCAACCAACAATGGGCAGCCGTCGCTCTTGCATTTAATTTTGTAAGTGTGAAAAATGCTCCAAGGTGTTGATATGATACGGTTTGGTTTGTCCTCTCAATAGAATGCTACAAACAACTAAAAAAATTAAAGTTGTTTATAGGGGTTGCTCGAAACGGATTTTATAATATTCATGTATGTATATTGTGTTCTCGAAGTTAAATATTAATTCAATTTAAAAAAGGTGTTCATATGCTATGATATTTATGACTATTCTTTTTTTTTTTATAATATAGTTATTGTATTAATTAGACTCAAGTAGAAATACCGCTAATCAAACTAATTAAAGGATATTATTCAAATAGCATACTTGAAATTCACTTTTTGAACTAGCTCAAATTAGCCACAAATCTCATCTCTCTCTTTTTTAATTATAAAAGAGGCTACTAATGGACGAAAATAATATTGTGAGCTACACTATATAATAGGAGTTAGCCCTTCCTTATACACTAAATAGGTACTAACAGTGTGATTAGTAGTAATTAAAGTCGAAATATCTATATTTTACAAATTTCATAGTAAATAGAATGACCAATATGCTGCACATTGATAGGCAAAGCTTAGATGTCTTTAATATTTCAATTTTTGTTTAGAAAAGTTCAGAGACTACTAATCCGAAAGATTTCCTAATCGAACAGTGCCTTTATTTGGTTTTATCAATGGGTGACACTATTAACTTTGTCTTGATAAAACCTACCCTAAGTTGTCTCCTTTAATCCACAAAATCAGGCTTTTTTTACTCCTCTTTGTGGGGAACCACAGCCTCAGCATTTGTATAAATTAGCCTCTACTTCTATTTCTCTTCTCATACACAACAAAATTTCCCTATTCATCTTCAAAAAAATCTCCAACAAAACACGGAAATGCAACCAAATTCACTTTTAAGCTATGCATTAGTAGCATTTCTAATTCTCCAATTCTCTACCCAAATAAATTCTATCAAACACACTAAACCATTACCAAGACACACAAATACCGAATACATCAAAGTTTCATGCACAAACACAACCTATCCAAGATTATGCTACCGTTCCCTTTCAATCTATGCAACAAAAATCAACAAAAACCCAAAATTGCTTGCCAATATTGCCCTTAATGTAACCTAAAAAACACCAAATCAACATCAAGATTAATGAAAAAGTTGAGAAAAACCCATGGTTTAAGGCATAGAGAGGCTGCAGCTTTAGTAGATTGTGTGGAGTTAGTGGGTGACTCAGTTTATGAGCTTGAAAGGTCAATTGGGGAAATGGGTGAAGCTAAAGGTTCAAAACTTTATCAAGTAATTGATGATATACAAACATGGGTTAGTGCTGCTTTAACAAATGATGATACTTGCATGGATGGGTTTGAAGAAGTTTCTATGCGTAGAAAAGTGAAGACTATTGCAAGAAAACATATTATCAAAATTGGTCACTTGACTAGTAATGCTTTAGCTCTTGTCAATCATTTTGCTCTTCTTTTATCAATTTGAACCAATAATCTAGTTTTTATTTTTTTGGGGGAACCCATTTCACCATTCGAGCTAAAGTGAGCAAATTTTAGTTTATTTTTATAATTTATTTTGGGCTCTCTCTTCTTTTATAATATGGTTTGGTAGTGGTTTGATATACATAATTGCTCATACATACAATGTTTAAATAGCAAATGGGCGATTTGGTTGAGGTTTCTTTGGGTGGAGTGGTTAATTAGTAGTAGATTTTGTTTTATGTTGTATGATTTAGATGTAATTTATATACAACTCAGTTTTCTTTATGTTTATTTATGTTATTTTGTTTTCATATTTTTTCTTCTATTTCTTCTGCCTTGCCTTTGTCAAAGTTTTATGACATGTTTGTTCTTCTTCCACAACAAATGGTGGTGGTTACAGTGTACTATGGGACATAAAATTCCCAACTACCAGGGCACCACATTCACTCACATGCTAATTATTAATAGATGGAGGGACCAAAGAAAAATTGTGTATGACATTGCAACCATATTCACGTATACTATTTTGTACAGAAGATATTAATTTATATATATATATATATATATAGGCTTACTAGTTTTTTAGCATAGAGAATGGATGATTCAAAACTTTAGATTTGTTATCATATCATTTTCTATTTTTTTTTTTTTTTTTTGAACTCTACTGAACTCTTGGCAATAAAGTGGCTAATCTAATGGTTAAGAACGTAATTCTTTGCCTGGACTTTGGGATCCCAGGTTCATGAATTCCCTACTGAAATGGTTAGACCAATATCGTGTTTCTATCCACAATGTGTTTTTATGGACTCAACTAGCTAGTAGTTTATGCATTATATTCTTATATTTTAGCTTTTTCAGAATTTAATTGTGTAGTTAAGGATTGTCAATTTTTATTTTCAAAATGTACCAACGTATGTGTTAGTTGAATTTCTAGGCAAGCGAATATACTTCAGTTAAAGCGGTGTCCTCTACGTTTGCCAGCCTAGCTATTTGGAACTCCATTCTATTTATGTTGTTTTCTTTGTATTCTTGTCAATAAAATGTTCCGATTTTTAGGAAGAAAAAAAAAATTCACCATGCCCCACCTCCTTGTACGAAAATAAATTCTTAAACTAGTAAGAGGACATTACACAGTTGAATTTGTTAAATTGATGTGTTAATCAATAAAGAAATAAATAAATGTGACATTGAATATTTGTTGAAATAAATAGGGGTTGTTCGTGGTTGAGGTCCAGTTGACAAAAAAAAAAAATAGGGGTTGTTCATTACAAGATCAATTCTGCATTAAAAATTACAAAATTATTAGTTAGCCATATTTTGATGCATTTAAGGACTTATTAATAAGGTAAAATCAAAATAACAATAATATTAAATAAAATTAACACTTTTAAACAAATTAAACATTGATAGACAATGATAAACAATAGAAAACTATCCTAAACAATTCATGACTTGATATTTTTGATGCATTATGGAAGCTGCATTTGGCTAACAAACCAAAAATACGAGTCGATCCTGAATCAAATAATTAAAAATAAATACCATGTACGGATTTATTTGATTTATGAGTTTATTTTAATATTGGGGTGCATGAGCATTTAAAGTGCTGATAGCAGTGGCCCTGCTAGCGTATTAATCAAAACACATGATACTAATGGTAACTAAGGTTAAACCTAAAAGTAATTTACCAATAAGATTAATTAATAGCATATTTGTATAAAAGTGGGGGAATTGAAAGTAATTCTCCCTATGTATATAGTCTAAGTCCATAGTTGCTTTGCCATCGGTTGCACTTTGTTTAATTCCTTCTAAAGCCTTTAATTCCAATGTTTGTTCCATTCATCAAACTAATAAATCCACATATTTTAACTTTCTAAACTAACTAATTGTAACTATAATCAAACAATCTGTAACAAATTTTATGCACCAATCTCAAAATCAAAACAACTCATCATTTATAAAAGAACAAGACTCAGATTGTGAAAATATTGAAACCAATAATTTGTTCATCTTTACCACAGTAACTGCGGTTGGCCTCTTCCTCGCTCCTATTTTCATTTGACAGATTTCTTAATTTATGAACTATATTGCAATAATGAAAATCTCTCACAAGAATTTGCATGCCTTTTACCTTATGAGCAAATCCAATTAATCCATGAATAGCTAGGCTATTTACATATGTAATAAAGGAAAAATTTGCATGAGTGCATAATGTCTCAAACTCTTAAATAAAAATAGAACTCTTAAAAACCATTTCAAACTGAATCCTTTTGCCTACTGAAAAATAATTTATGGGGGCAATCTTCCAGACAAGTATAGAGACAGCTTGTCTCTCAGATGCACTCCTTTCATGTCGACAGATTCGCACAACCGTTGTCGGTATTCAGGATCATGATCATCAGATGATGGAATATCACTTTGTGCCTCATCTTCCATATCAATAATTATGTTGTGCAGCAAACAGCAGACTAGAATTATCCTCGGCAACCTATGTTTATCCGGTCTCCACATTACCCCATGAATGATCCTCCACATCTCCTTGAGCCTCGCTAATGCTCTTTGAGCAACCATCTGAGTTGCAGAATGTCGTTTATTGAACTCTGCTTTTGTTTCCGATTGTTCTTTCTCCTCGCATGGAACAATGAGATAGGGAAGCAGTGGAAAGCTCGAATCCCCTAATATATATTCTCTTATTTCCGATCCTTCTGAGAGTTGCAGTTTTTTCCCGTTCAACCTTTCGCCACTTTCACACAGTTTGTAGAAGTTTGAGCTTTGAAAGACTACCCTCTCTTCCATTTTCCCAGGCCATCCGGTGACTATGTCCCGAAACCTCATCTCAGAATCTACAATTGCCTGCAAGACCATACTGTGGTTCTTTTCACAATCAAGCCACAGATTACTTGCAGGGTCTGAAGAAGGCAACAACATCAATATATGAGTGGTCTCAACCACACCGCAGCAATTAGGAAGGCCTTGTATTTTCTCGAATTTGGATTTTACTGCTGTCATTTCTGATTCATTAGATGGCCATTTCAGATGTTGAAGTCCCCTTTCTTCCATTGCCTCAACAAAACGCCAGGTCACTTGTGAGACAGTGGAGTGATTCAGCCCAAAGAAATCAGCAACTGTCACTAATGAATTACCAGAACCTAACCTTCTTAAAGCTACAGCCACCTGATCATGCAAAGATAAAACTGTGCCATTTAGGAACGTGAATTCTCTCGACTTAGCTGCCATATCTTCCTTCACCAGTGAACATATGTAGTTAAAAGTTTTCCTGGACATCCTGAAAATGTCTTCAAATTTGTCCGAGCTCTTTGATGGGGATTGAATACCTGCAGATAGGAGAAAAGAGGAAAATGCAAGTACCATTCTTAAACCAGAATCATTTTGATTGCAGTAAAAGTTGTGTGATTTTATCCTTAGCACCACCAATGTACCTCAACCTCAGCATCGACAAGAATAAACAAAAAGAAATTAAAAAGCATAATTTTATTTTCTTGGGCATAAGGAGAAATTACAAGCAGATGATCATATACAAATTTCACAGTTGAAATTCTTTCTATTAAATTTAATCTCTACAAACAGGAATCAGTTGACCATTTTTAATTAACTATATAAATAGTTATAGGTAACCAAAATAACCAAACATTAATAACCATGAAAAACCATATGAATTCAGCACAGGAGTGTCACTAGCATGTGTAATAATCTCCCTTGGGTCGAAGTTAGAAGTTTTCGTGTAATGAGATAGTAAACAATGGACCCGAAAAAATATGTGATCATCAAAATTAAGTATGAATTCACCAACATGTAACTAGCATTATGGACTTCTGATACTTCAGGAAAGGTAGACATAAAAATATGAGATGCAAACAACCACTAGTGTAAGAACACAGACCTCATTTGCTGATCTAGCAAGTAAAATGTACATTTACCACACTTCTTGTTTCGTTTAAATTGCACCTATGCATGAAATTTATTCATACGAAACCCGGCCGCCACCAAAAAATAAAAAGAAAAGAAAGAAATAAACCCTCATGCTTGGTTAAAAAAAAAAAAAAACCGCATGCTTTATTTGATATGATCCACATTTAAAAATGTTCTACTGTCACCATTGTCAGACCTCATCTCATTACACAAGGAAACAAAACCAACAAAACCTCAATTATTATTCCTTCTAAAGGGAATGAAGGAAATACATGTGCACATATACACCGACAGACCAATACCAGAACTCGTGAAAATAAAAGTCTACTGTAAAGTCATACTTATCCTCTTAACCTCTTCAGAAAATCAGTAGCATTTGAATTGGATGATAAAAGCAAAAAATGCTTAGCAATATTTTCTATGTTGAATGACAAACTTTGGAGTACGCTTTTTACAGATTAGAATTGATCAATTGACAAGAGGTGACCATGATATTGATGCTCCAATAACAAATTGGAATTTCCAAAAGATTATATTTTTATATTTCTTATGTGATTAAATTATTTCAATCTTGTACAAAGAGTATTTGTAAGGGTCCAATTATGAGACAAAATCCTTAATCTGAATAATTTAATTCCCACCAAATGATTGATATCCACAAGTTGGCCATAAAACTCCAACAATAATGACTTTTTCGTTCAGTAGATAATTAGAAATATAGAATATCATCATGTCCATTAACTGATTTGTTTGGAAGCATAAACAAACCATAAAATTTCACAGTCCAAACAAATTGAGCATACACAGTATAATGCAAAAACTCTAAAGATTAGATAAAGTGACTATTATACCCATCAGGTGCTCAAATTCAACACCACACCCCCCCCCCCCCCCCCAAACCCTAACCCTAACCAAAGATCCATCTTGTTGCTATCAGTCATCATTTAGTCCTTTTGAACACTTGTAAACGGATATAAAACAAGGAGTCCATGTCCATTGATAATTATTTGAAATTCATTACTCACTACAACTAACAAAAGTTATAGCATTTTATAGATGAATCCACAAACCTTGTAGAAATCTTATTCCATTAGATGCCTTCTCTTCAAAGAACCATATAAAATTAAAAATCCGAATTGGACAAATTGTTACTTTCATCAGAAACATTGAATACCTATACATAAAATCTAGCAAACCGAAAAAGATAAAAAAAAGAAAAAAACCATAACAAGAGCATTAGATAGGATGTATCTTGGCATGTTACAACCATTCGGCTGCCATTTCCATTTAACGAATCCATCATCAGGCTGATGATTAAGGTGACAGTTAAAATCTAGGTCAATATGCAGAAAAGATCCCGCGAGATAGTAAGGTTTTGAATCATCCCTCACCCAATGTCCATCAAAAACTAAATTCCCCATCTTTAATTTTCTGATTTATATTCACCAAATGGGTTTCTCTAACAAAACATCTAATGCATATCCTTCAGGGAATTTTCCACACTAGCATTACTATTCTTAGAAACAGAAGATTGGAAATAAGTTGGAAACGACAAAGGCCATGCGACAACAGAAGAAATAACAGCTACACTATTAGACAGTTGAAGTAAAGGAGCAACCTTTAAACGAACCCTAAAAGAATTCCTATCAAGCAAATTACTGATTGGAAGTCATTATAGACTTTATGCAGCTACAATTAATGCTTAGTTAAGTTGGCACACATACATGTCCATATGGACCTTGGACTACTTACGCAAATAATGATTTCAAACTTGGGGTTAACTCATTTGTTTATCTTGTAATAGATAGACCTAGAGATGTTTCAAACCAACTCAAAATCATCCTTTTTTTTTTTTTTAAAGTCACTCAAAATGTGGATTACTCAATCAGTGAACTAGAAGTTCATTTTTGCCAAGCTTCAGGTTTTTGAAATTCCAGAGTTGTGTCATGAACCATAACTTATTTAACTGATGCACCACTTGATTTAGGCAATTGAACCAAAAGCATATAAAATTTTGTTAATAACATCAAAGATGAAATACCTAAATGCAATGAATGCTAGGTTGTGACAGCTCTATACCTAGTCTATGGCTCCACCAAAAACTGAAATTCAATGCAATCAATTCCATGAAGTGACATTCTTCAGGATTCTTTCCATCCCTTTTAACATCAGAGTAAGCACACCATACTAGAATGATATGATTTGATATCTTTAACAGCATAACTTTTGAAAAATGTGGAAATCATGCATTATGTAACCAATTATATCTGCAGCATTACTTTTATTTTTGTTTTAAATGGGAAAGAGATTCATGAGAAGAAAACAATTTTCCAGCAATCAAATGCTCTTCTCTACCAATTAAAAAAGAGGCTCTTCTATAGACCGGCAACTAATTTTCGCCTAATATGAAGATGACATCAGATCCAAACAAATCAACAAAACATATCTTTCAACGGCAAATAAATTTGAGTGAATCAAAAATTGAGTAGCAATTAGAATGACATTAATCAATCATCTTGTGACTGATAAGTGAAATCAGATTGGCCATTGTTTCAAATCTTTGTCACTTCAGTTTCTATTATCGATCTGTGTACAAAATTTCAGCTCCTAACTATAATTCTATAACTTTCTTTACTCTAATATAGCTAGAATAAAGGTAAAATATAAATTTGGTAGCTTTAAAGATTAGATATCAGGTAATCCAGCTTTATAACATAAATTGGTGATGCCGACTCAATCCAAGCTCCTTTTAAATTGAAGCATTGCAAGATAATAAATTATATGTCTCACTTAACAAAGCATCTCAACCTTCTTAATATGGATGGAACTGGTAGTAAAGTGCTGTACAGGAGACATAATTATTTACTATATCAAGAATCATACTTCTTGAATAGACTATTAATAATATCTACATCAAAAGGTTTTCAGTTTTGCAAGAGCTTTGACCTTCTCGAAATACTTCCTAGAAATTCTCAAATATATCAACATAAGGCTAGCAATTACTAAGTTGCATTCTAATAATTCACAAAACAAGCATTGAATCATAGGCATTCTCAATTCCTAAGTAGCATATACAATTCTTGCTTGCCCCCAACTTTCAGTCTTGTTCTTTCTTTAATGCCACAAACCACAAACCAAAGAAGAATGCTCAAAAGCCAGATTAGGGATCTCCCATATCTTGCAATGTATTCTTATAGAACTTGAATGAAGTTCAAGCATAATAATTGAATTAAAACAAAATCATATTCAACCCATTTGCTGAATTCAATTGGAAATATAGATAACAAACATCATAGCTCATGGTCAACAGAAACAGTATCAGAACATATGAACAATAAACAAAAAACAAATAAAGAATTAAACAGAAAGAAGCAAACGAAGAGAGAAGAGATATAATAAGTTATGAAGAAAGGCATACCATTAATCCTCTTGGAGAACTCCTCCCACCAATCTACAGGCCCTTCATTCTCTGTAGACCCAAAACCAGAACCACAACCAGAAGCATTTTCTTCGATCCTTTTATCAGTTCTTTTCCTCTTTTTATACCCTCTAATTGGACCCATCAAGCTTCAACGAAACCAAAATCAAATCCAAACTCAGGAGAGGAAACCCAGTAGCTTCAAACAATTAGAATTAGAGAAAGTGAATTAGAAACCATAAGAAAAAAACAACCAATACCCATTATTGAAAACACATCAAAATTAACTTACCAAAGTCACAAGAAGATGATGAAGCAATGATGAGAAATATAGCGGGTTGTATTACATGCAAACAAATTTCATGAATAAGCAGAGTTAGTTGCAGTATGAGTGTGCGTGTTTTGCTTCTAATTCTCCCTTTTTTCTATTTTCTTTCGAGTGTGATGTTTGAACCATGCAACTGAACAAGAAAGTAAAAAATAAATAACAACGGTTAGGCTGCTGCAGTATTTTTTTTATAAAAAAAAGTGCAGATCATTTTTCATAGCAGATGTTACAAATTATTCTATGTCTAATTATAATACCTAATATTATTTAAAAACTAAATGCTGCATTTGATCTCAAAATTATGTGCAATACAATTGGCCTTACTTTTTAAAAATAAAAAATAGAAAAAGACATTCAATTCAAATGCAAATGAATTACCCTAATAACAGAAGAAATAAGTTTATTATTTAATTTAAGATAGAACCATAACTATGATATAAGTTATAATTTATGTTAAAAAAAATTATAATTAAAATTTATTATTGTTCTTTTTTACATTTCAGATTTCACTCCGGATATATAAAGAAGGATTTCTCTGCTCTTGAGTCTTGATTGTAAAAATTATTGTCCAATTAGTTAATGTTAATAAAAATCAATGTTATTAATGGGTTATGGTTAAATCCAATTTGGGCAAATGCATGATCTGCCCTCCTTTATAAAAAAAAAAAGTCATTTGGCTCCTTAACTTTTACGGATATCAGTTTACTCCCGAACATTTAAAAAAGTCACTTTTTGATCCTAATCATATTTTGCCACACATATGCTTGTGCGTATATGAAATGTGCAGTGATATTTGAATAAAATATTTATTATTATTATTATTTAATGTTTTTCAGAAAAAAAAAAAAGAAGAAATAATCTTCTTCTCTTGCATCGACATTCCTCTCCATTCAGCCCTCCACAGATGTTGTTGCCGCCGCCACCACCACCATCATCACTGCATTGTTCCAAACCATAATACCCCTACTCCTTCTCAAAACAAATCAGGCAAGCAAATCTATTAGAAAGTATAGCAAAATCCCAAATACACATTGCAAAAATCTTCCCTCTTCTGCTTTGTCAAATGTAAGGGTTTCCTTCCCACCTTCTAAGGCTATAGGCTTGCTTCTTTCAACGACCGCCAACTCTACTGAATTACTGACAGCAAATGAGCAAAAGATTTTACCAGAGTAGGAGGGAAATGCAACAAGTACCAGCGCGCTTCGGCCTTCGAGCCTACAAGTTCCCCATAATTTAGGAGAGTTGTTGTTGACATTGGCTTAGCGCAAGAGTCTTTGATCTGGGATACGGACTTCGGAGGGGATTCACTCTAGCTCTAAAATGGCTATTCACCTTCCTCTATCTCACAAAAATTCTTCTACTTTTATTCTTTTTTTCACACCAAAATCAGACTCAAATTGATGATAGGTCACCATAAACCTCACTTGATGAGGTTTGTAGATCTTCCTCTTTGCTTCGCCTCCAATTATGGGTGAACTGAACCGGGAAAAAAATGTAAAATTGATAAAAAAAACTGAACCGCAAATATTGGGTCGGAAAATTGAACCATGAAGTGGAAAAACCAAACAGCAATCGAACTAATTTTTTTGTTCGGTTTCGGTTTGGTTCGGTTATAAACCAAATTTCTAACTCCAACATAATTTCCCTATCAAATATAAAACATTTCATAATTGATAAATATTTTCGACCAATATTTCCTAACAAATAAACAATTAATGTCGGTATTGCTGCTTTTTAGATATTTAATTCGTTTGATTAAAAATTGAAAAAAAGATATCATCACGAAATATCAAATTAATAGCTTGGGGTGTGAACTTTCTAGGGGGCGTTTGGTTCACGCAGGAGAAACGGAATAGGATTAAGAAAGGAAAATAAGGAGAAAAAAATGGAATCACCTTAAATATCCTTGGCTATTTGGTTCTGCTCCAGAAACGGAATGATTTGTCCCTTAATTCCCTTTGTGACTGTTTGGTTTGAAGCAGGGAATCAGAATTTTTTTAATTTTGTTTTTGACACACATGTATTGTTAATAACATGTATTTAGAACTTATAATTTTTATTTTTAGAAAAAAAAATTGACATATTGTTTTGATTTTATATAGATTATATGTTGTATTGCATATATCTTATTTTGGGTGTAAAATTTTATGCTACAGGTAATATTTTTCTACAAATAAATTCATTTCTTCATATTATATTTTATTTTGTATTATAGAAACTATATATTTATTTTTTTTTCATTTTGCATTATATGTTGTTATAGAAAAAATAGAAAAATAAAAAAAAATAAAACAAATAAAATTAAAAAGAAGAAGAAAGGCAAAAAGAAAAAACAATACGTAAGAAGGAAAGAAAAAAGAAAAAAAAAGGAAGAAAAAAGGGAAAAAAAGAGAATAGAAAATAAAAAAGAAGTAAAAAAATGGGATAAAAAGAAGAAAAAAAAGAGGAGGAAAAAAAAAGAAAAAAAGTATTGGAAAGAGAGGAATGGGAATGAAAAACTTTTAGGGGTGTGGAGAATCAATGTAAAGTACTTTACAGAAAAGCCAAAAAGTAAAAAGAGAAAAGAAAATGAATAAATTGGCCAAATAAACAACAAGTAAGAGAATCAACCTATTTCGTTTCCTTTTCCTTTCTTGATTACCGCATACTAAATGCCCTCTTATTTCAAAAGCTCACATTCAGAATATATTGCAAACAAAATCTAAATTTGAAAAAAAAAAAAAAAAACAAATACAAACAGATCTACTCACCAAATCAATTACTATATATCGTTTTTGCTTACCACTATTATTAAATGTTCAAAACAAAAGAAATTAGTCGATGAATATGCGAGAGTAGACATGTACTAGACAACAAGTTTACATCAAGCTTTTGAATACATATTTTAGTCGACAAGTAGTTTACTATAATTTTACATCAAGTTAACAGACACAAAAATGCAGATTGCGTCTTGAAGATTGTTGGTTGCGAAGATCCCATAGATGCACGTTTGCCTATTAAGATAACCTTGAAGATTATGATAGGTTAGAGACAATTTTTTTTTGAAAAATGAACTTATATAAAAATGTTTTATAATTAGAAATTTTGTATCTCTTTCAAGAGTTGATTTGCTTTTATTGAAGCAAAAAAAATTAAAAAAGAGAAAACAAGTCAAAAGTAGAAAAATTAGAAGATAAAATTGCAATAATGGCACTCACTCCCAAACAACAAATAATGGTAAAAAAAAAATTCAAAAACAAATCAATCATTGACTGTTATTAACTCAGGCCACTGAAGTTACTAACTCTTTGGTTTGGATTTGCGGAATGAATTTCCAACTGAGCACGGGATGGAGAGAGTGAGGAAGGGAGAGAGTTGGTTTGGAGCGGCAGAAAACAAAATAAAGAATTAGAAAGGACTTTATGGTTTCATTTAAGTTTAAGCTTTTATATGTGGATTCGGTTTTTAATTCGGTTCAGTTTTCAGATACCCAGAACCGAACACCGAATCGAACTAATCGGTTTTTACACTTTGAGAACCGTCAATCAACTGAACCATTCGGTTAGTCGATTTTCAATCGGTTTCAATTCTTTATTTTTATGCTCACCCCTACCTCCAATGGCACTTTCAAAATCCTTTAGGTTTTAAACTGCTAAAGTCGTCAAATATCCAGTCACATAACAATAAAATTGGAGAGAGCTCGTAGGAGAGAGGGATCGAAGAGAGAAAAATCACCATTGGAAGGGGTTTGGTGAATTCATTTTATAAAAAAAAAGAATAGATGAGAGATAAAAGGGGTCTTCATTTTGGGTATTCGGTAAAAACACTATTGGAGAGAGAATAGGGAGAAGAGTTTCCAGTTTGGGATTGGTTTTCAAAGCTGGCAATTAGCGGAGATTTGATTGGGTTTTTGTTTATGGGTCTTTTATTGTTGTTCTTTTGGATTTGAGATACAGTTCTCCATCTTTATTTGAAAGAGTAACCAAAAAAGGGAAATACACCATTGTTGAGGGGGAAGAACGAAATAGAGGAAAGGGGAGAGGAAAAAATAAATATTCTTATTTTTCAAGTAATAAAATAATATTTAAACAAATAAGTAATAATATTAAAATAAATAAATAATAAATTTTACTCAAGTTAACACTGCTCACACATTAAGGAAGATTTGATATTCACTCTCCAAAATTCAGCATGGTCAAAGATAAAAATGTAACATTTTTTAAAACATTAAGAACAAACTGGATCCCGATAATGTTAGATAGCCCAATGACCTTTTTAGCAAAGGTTGGAGGGCAAATTATGCATTTGCCTAATCCAATTTACACAACTCACCATCCACCTTCCCCCCTCTCATTCTCACAAACTCACCATCCAACCTCCCCTAAACTCTCAACACTCTAATTCGTCTATCTCATCTAAATCAGGTTCTTTTTCACCTTCTATTGAGTATAACAATTCATGTTTAGAATCAGAATCTGAAACCAACATTTCAAAAGAGATAGATGACGAGATTACCGAAGCAAGAAAGACCTGGGATCCAGGAAAAAAGTTGGGACTCTATTATGATGGGTCAGAATCAGATATGGTGTAGGCATTGATTAAGTTAAATGATTAATTAGTCAGTTCCCTTCTTTTCACATCATTACAGTTTGAGAGGATGTAGTAGTTTTGTTCACGATATTAAGTGTCTCTTCTAAAAATTTCTCTGCACAGTATGTTTGTTTAAGTTACTTTCTCATTACTTGGATTTAATTTTTTTAATATTTTTCTCCCTTTTTATCTCTCATGAATGGAAGAATTCATTGCGGATCCATGTAGCAATTTTCAATTTATTTGTAACACTTTTTCGTACTAATAATAAATTATATTTTCTGTTAAAAAAAAAAATTTTACACAAACAACTTGAAAAACAACATTAAACACAATCCGGTTTGGTTTTGGCAGAGGATGGTCAAATCCAGTTCATTTGCAACATATTTTTCCTGCCCCTCTTTGTACCCACATGTAAGCCGAACACAATATCATCTCATGAAAAAAAAAAAAAAAACCCGATCTATTTTCAAAATCAAATGATATTTTCCCCCAATTTTGGTCTCCCTTTTTTTTTTGCTAGATCAAGCATTGATTCATTTTCAAAATCAATTGACAAATCAATATGATATTTTTCTCTAATTTTGGTCTCTTTTTTTAGCTAGATCAAACATTTTCTTGTCATAAGATTTCACTGCGGATACAAGTGAGACCCAAGGAATCAATTATTTTCACATTGTTAATTGTTAGATTCCCTTAAGTGATGATCTCAATTTAGAAATTATAGTTGTTTATTTTTTGGAAAAAAACAAATTTTAACCTTTAATTTTTATTCAATAAAGTTAATTATGTTATATTTGAGATTGGACAGACATTATATATATATATGTCAACTAGTCTAGTAGTCCCCTCAAGCTGGATTGTATATACTATGCACTTATAGCTTGGATAACAATGAGTGAAAGGAACCAACTGGATGTAACTTTGTGAATAAATTAGCTAACTATTTTGCTGAAAAGACTGGAAGTAGTTTTAAGATCCCTACATCAAGCTTCTCACACAATATGATAGTCTATCTTTTAAGTGCTTGGTCCTTTCAAAATACGAACAATTGCTTGAGGAGAGTAGGGTTTTTGTTGAGGGAAAGGAGAGTAGGGTTTATGATATTGAGTAAAGCTAAACTTATCAATCTATCCTATGTTTTTATTTATTATATTTTTTTGTCCTTGTATATTTAAAAATTTATTATTTTATCCTTTTTTCAATTTGGTCCAATAAAATTATTTATCTGTCAATTTTACACCATTTTTTTTTATTAAGTACTCTAGAAAATACATCATTACTCTTTTTTATGTAATAGAGATTGGTTATCACATATAATAACAAAGCATGTTTGGAATTTCTACCTTTAAATTATAGCCATTAAATTTTGCATGTGATAGTTAAGGGTGAGAATTCAGTTTAGCTAAAAGATTTCAAAATATTAATTCGGCAAAAAACTGCAAGTAATTTGGTCAATCAAAAATTATTTGACCAAAAATAATTTCAGCTGAATTGGCCACCTTAACTAAAGCATAGATCATTGCTCATCATTGCATTTTGCATTTGTAGTTATTTATATTAACGTATGAAATAATTCAAAGATAGAGTTTGGAGTAAGAGATTAGGATAAGCATGGTTTCTTGATACGATTTTATTTAATTATATTTGGTTAGCAGATGGTTACCTTAATTTAAATTGTACGGCTTATCCTATAAACCTATATAATTGTGTAATTGTTAGTATTAAATAAACTTAAGCAGAAACATTTTCTTCCATTATTTGCTTCCCAAACCAAAGCGTCCCTTTGATTCTCAATCTCACCGACTGTAATCTCAAACCAATTCTTAGTTATTGATTTTCAATCATAAAGCTATTTCCTAATTTCCTTAGCCTCCAATCCTATTCTACGAGCCCCACCAATCCTATTCTACGAACCTTAGCCCCCAATCCTCACTGGCAGTTACTTTGCCTTTGTATCTCAATTAGCTTTCTACACCACCATGATTCTGTTGCCATCATCACTTGTTGCCATCTCCGTCTCTTTTCCATTCAACCACATCTTTCAATTTCTAATGAAAATTTCAATTATAGAAATGGTTAATCTTCAATTAGTTGAGGGTGAGTTTAAAAAAAAGTTAGATTTGGAGTGAGATTGAGAATAGGTGAAAAATTGAGGGTGATTTGATAGGAGAGGTCAAATTTTTAGTATATATACATTAAGCCATTTTTTTTTTAAAAAAAAAAATTATGAAAAAATCACATGTGTTTACACAATTTCACCAATTACAGAAAGCTCTACACTATTGGAATTGAATACCGAGGTACTCGAATATCAACCGATAAAATTCAAATCCGACCAATATTAATAATAGGCTTAAAATTTTTCTAATAATATTTAGATTACTATTTAAGTCCCAATAACACCAAATTAACTCCCGAAATTTATCTGATCTATAAAGTAACTTTTTTAACCCAACATACAATATAACCCAATATTATAATCATTTTACTTGAAATTTCCCAACAAATACGACTAGCCTAATTAATAACTACGACGAAACGCACTTCTCAAAAATTTTGGAAATTACAACTTTCTCTATCAACCTATACTTATCTTTACTTTTTTTTTTCCGCCAAAGATATTTCTAATTCTAAGGGTAGGGAAATATGTGGACCTAAATCCGAGATTATCTTGATAGGACATCTTTACCACTAGGGCTGCAAACGAGTCGAACATTGGCCTGCTCGTTTATTTTCAACTCGCGCTCGGCTCGTTTATTATCGATCCGAGCTCAAGTCGAGTTTTTATCGAGCGAATACCGAGCAGTTCGCGAGTAGCTCATCTTTTTACATGTATTTTTTCAAGCAAGTCGAGCACTGACCTGCTCATGCTCGACTCGTTAATTAAACGAGCCTGAATTTTCAGCTAGCGCTCAGCCCGTTTATTATCGATCCGAGCTCGAGCCGAACTTTTATTGAGCGAACACCGAAGCAGCTTGGCTCATTTGCCGCCCTATTTATCACTAGGCTAACTCCTTGCCACATGTCCTCATCTTTACATTCCTCTTTCTAACACTACAACAATTCACAACCCAAAGTCTTAAGTAACATCTAAAAAATCATTGCAATCTAAAAAATTATTGATTTTAATTTCATATTGTTAATATTAAATACCCAAATCGAAGGATGCAAATTCAAGTGATTCACATTAACCTAGAGTAAACTACGCATGGCATTAAAAAAAATTTTAATCATAAAACTAACCTTAGTTGAGTTAATTTTGTAATCCAAGACCAACTTTTATTATATATATATATATATATATATATATATATATATATATGGATTTTAATTCAATTTTTCAAAATTAGAGGTGTCATAAAAATAAACTTAATATTTTAGTTCCTGGAAAAAGGGTTTTCGCCTAACACAATAACCCACGGTCCCTCAACTTTAGCCTATATAATCAGAAGGGATATAAACTTTAATTTGTAACAAGAAAGGGTTTGAACTTCAATTTTCTTTCACTGAAGGAGTTTGAACTTTGATTCCCTACACCGGTAGTCCTTTTGGTAATAAATTGTAATCTTTCAACCACGAACATGGACCAAAATATAATTTTTCAAACACTATTTCATCTTTAACCTCCGGTTAGGGTTAAATTGAAAATTTTCAACCCAAAATTCAATTTTCGTTTTCGAATTGCCTTCGTCAAGTGTGCGAGGTAGTTCGATTTTTCGTGCTTTATTTTTTCAAATTATTATTTTAATTTTTTATTAATATAAAAATATAAATTTTTCGTTAAAATAATACAAGAAATCATATCATCCCTAGCTCATTCCGCACCACAACCGTTCAACATCTCTAAGACCAAACAAGACCACCAAGCGACCGGTCTTGGACTAGCACACAATATAGAGGATAGATTTGTTGAAAACGGTATCGAAGGAAGGAAAATGAACTGAGTCACAAAAATAGGCCAAATGGTTGGGTTTCTTTTTTAACTTGTTTCCATCGATTTCTGATGGTCATATGAAAATAAGTCATATTTGGAATACTCTCACTGAGAGCATTTTATTAACACGAACCAAATTATAGATATAGTGAATTCCAAATATGTCTTTAAAATCATCATCCGACTACTAAAAGTTGAAGGAAGGAAACAAGTCAGAAAGGAAACGCGACTACTCGGTCCAATATCATGACCTGGTTTGTTTTCCTTTCTTCAACCACCATTTAAATAAATCTAGCCTTCATATTGTTTGCTGTTCCAAGACTAGTTGTCTGGTGGTCTTGGTTGGCCGGGTCAAACGTCGGATGGTGGTGATGTGGTCTAAGCTGTCGATGAGCTGATTTTTGTATATTTTTATGTTAAAAAAAATTAAAATAATAATTTAAAAAAAATTAGCAGGATAATCGAATTGCCTCTCACACCCGATCGACAGAGGCACTCCGAAAATGGAAATTGAGAGCTTGGCGGTTAAAGATGAAATTATATATAAAAAAAAATTATATTTTAGTCCATATTAGAGGTTAAAAATTACAATTTATGGCCAAAAGGACTACCAGTGAAAGAAAATAGAAATTCAGACCCCTTCGATGAAAGAAAATTAAAGTTCAACCCTTCTAGTTACAAATTGAAAATTCAAATCCCTTTTGCTTACATAGCATAGGCCAAAGTTCAGGGACTTTAGGCAAAAATTACCCTAATACAATCCCAATATTAATCTTAAACAATTTGAGTTGAGGAAAATTGGTTTTTGTATATAAATGGAAATCAATCGTATCATAAGTCAAAAGCAGAAGAATGGGAATCATAAAATAGAGATTTGGCAGCTAATAATCCAAAGTATATTTTTAAAAAAAAAAAATCAAAAGTAGGTATCAACTGAAGATTGAGTCCACCTTTATTTGTAAGATGTAAGATTGGGATTTGGCTTGCATAAGTTGCACTGCTTCAAATATCCAATAGCATGATACCAGATGCATTTTCTTTAAAAGGAATCTTATCTTTTGCATTTTTTTTCCTTGTAATTTTATAAAGATTAAAAAGAAGAAGTTTATAGTTAATAAATTCTTATAATAGCAGAGCTTACTTTCTCCTGTGACCATGGAGGAGGTACAGCGAGCGGTGAGGTCAATGCACCCGTTTAAGGCACCAGGCCCAGATGGTTTTCCTGTTTTCTTTTACAGGCAGTACTGGCACATTGTCGGGAATGATATGTTGGATTTGGTTCGTAAGGCTTTTGAGGATGATAAGGCTGATCCTGGGTTGTTGGAGACCCTGATAGTGCTAATTCCAAAGGTCGAAAATCCTACTCGATTTACGGATTTGAGACCTATCAGTTTATGTAATGTTGCCTACAAGATCATCACAAAGGTGTTGGTTAATAGACTCCGCCCTCTTCTTCAGGAGCTGATTGGTCCGCTTCAGGGTAGTTTTCTACCAGGAAGAGGTACTCGAGAAAATATTCTGTTGGCTCAGGAGGTCATGCATACCATCCATACATATCGACGCGGTGGAGGTGTTGTGGCATTTAAGATTGATCTTGAGAAAGCTTATGACAGGGTTAATTGGGATTTCCTCCGGGCTACGCTGTATGATTTTGGTTTCCCAAGTAAGACCGTTGATTTGATCATGTGGGGTGTTCAAGCTTCTAGCCTCTCGGTTCTTTGGAATGGTGATCAGCTTCCTCCGATTACTCCTCAGAGAGGTCTTCGACAAGGTGATCCTTTATCGCCTTATTTATTTATTTTATGTATGGAGAGACTTGCTATTCAAATTCAAAAGTTAGTTACTGACGGACGGTGGAAACCTGTGCGGATAGTTAAGGGAGGGATTGGAATTTCACATTTGTTCTTTGCGGATGACATTATGCTTTTCTGCCAAGCTAATAAAGCTCAAATGCAGGTTGTTTCAGAGACGTTACAGGCTTTTTTTCAGGCCTCTGGTTTGAAAATTAATATGGAGAAATCTCGAATGATGTTTTCAAGAAATGTTCCTAGAAAAATGCAGGTTTTCTTATCCTCCACTTCGGGCTTTAGAAAAGTAAGCCGGTTAGGGAAATATTTGGGATTACATCTTATTCAGGGACGGGTCAAACGAGATGTGTTTCTACCGATTGTGGAAAGTGTTAGCAGAAGGCTTGCGTCATGGAAAAACAAGCTTCTGAATAGAGCTGGTAAGCTTTGTCTAGCTAAATCAGTTGTCTCATCTCTGCCAGTCTATGCCATGCAAGTTTTTTGGATCCCCCAATCTGTGTGTGAGTTTGTTGACAAATCTATACGTAGTTTCATTTGGGCTAAGCAAGGTCGATCGCGGGGATGGCATCTTGTTCCTTGGCGAGAAATGGTGAAGCCTAAAGATCAAGGTGGGCTTGGTCTCCGGTGTGCTCGGGAGAATATTGTGGCCCTTCTTGGCAAGCTTGCCGCCAGTTTTCTAGAGGAACCAGATAAACTTTGGGTTCAGGTTCTAACGGGTAAATATGCGCCTCAAAACAATTTTTTATCTGTTTATAGGAAGCCTGGCACGTCATATATCTGGAGGAGTATTTTGAAGGCGAGGGATGCGCTTCGGGATGGATTCAAGATTCGACTTGGTGATGGTGCATCATCGTTTTGGTTTTCAAACTGGTTGGGGACTGGGAAGTTGTGTGAGAAGGTTCCTTATGTGAATATTATTGACTCTAATAAGAAGGTTTCGGATTGTTGGCAAAATGGAAGATGGAACTTTGACAATTTGTACACCTATCTTCCTAATGATATTAAAGCTGATATTTTGCGGGTCGCCATTCCTGCGGCTGGTACAGGTATGGACAAATTATTATGGAGTGTGTGTACCCGTGGTGTTTATACTGCCGCTTCTGGGTATAAGTTTCTTATGCAACAGGACTTAAGCAGCTCACGAGTTTGGAGATTTATTTGGAAATGTGTTGTTCCGGAAAAGGTAAGGTTCTTTCTCTGGCTTACCTTCCATAATGCACTCCCTTCTAACTTGAAAAGATTCCATTGTAAGCTGTCTAATTCAGCAGCTTGTCTTCGTTGCGGAGCTGCAATTGAGGATCAAAACCATATATTGCGAGTTTGTCCGTTTGCGCAGCAGATCTGGTAACATTTTGCAGGGCATCTCCCATCCATGAATTCTGATTTGTCATTTATGGATTGGTTGCGTGGGTTATTGCTGGTACGTGACAATATTTTACCAGTAACAATTATGTGGTGGGTTTGGAAATGGAGAAATAATAGTATTTTTGAGGACCACCCATGGTCGTTGTATTATGTTATTCGCAATATATGGATATCTGTCCAGGATTTCAGAAGATTTGGGCCTTTAAAAGTTCATAATCATCAAAGGGAGATTCAGTCTCTGGAATGTGTGTGTGTCTCTGTGGATGGTAGTTGGAGTGCTTCTTTGAATCGGATGGGTATAGGTGGGATCATGCGTGATGGTTATGGTCGTTGGTTGCTAGGATTTTCTTGTGGTTTTGTTTCTGGTAGTTCTTTACTTGCTGAGTTGTTGGCCATTCGGGAAGGTCTTCGTCATGGTTGGGAATCAGGGAAGCGACGTGTGTCTTGTGAATCTGACTGCTTGGAAGCCATTAGTCTTATTTCTGAGGATACAGATGTGTCTCGGCATTGGTACAGAGAAGTTATTCTGGATATTCGCAGTCTTCTTCGTCGGGATTGGCAGGTGGATTTTCATCATACTCGTAGGGAGTATAACCTTGGGGCGGATGCTTTAGCTTATCGGGGAGTTCAGGAGGGGGCTTCTGTTAAATTTTGGTCGTTTCCTCCTTCTTGGTTAATCCCGCTTTTACTTTGATTTCTGTTTTCCTGTCTGTTTCCTTTTATTTCCTTTTGTATCCAAAAAAAAAAAAATTCTTCCTTTTATAAAAAATAAAAATAACAATATATTTGGGGAGCATTTATTGTTCGTGATAGCGGCAAAAAAATAAAAATTGAAATTTTGTGTTTGATTTGGAAAAAGATATAGAAAAATTGAATTTTTAAACACGCAATTACTTTCTCATGTGAGAAAAAACTTTCACATCTCAAACCATAAAAAAATTGACTATTTTGAAAAAAATATATATGTATTAAATAAAAATTAATATTTATTATTTGTAACTTTATTACAATTTAATTAAACTCAATTATTCTATGAACTTAGAAAAATTTTATTTTTATCTAAATACAATAAATGGCATTATTAAACACCTCTTCTATCTGAGTGTTCCCCATGAACTCCTTTTGACCAATTTTAACGGGGTGTGTGCTACAAATAGATAAAACACACATTAAGCATCTATTATCTCATAAAATGTTGTTATTTTAAATCCAAACCTAGTAAAAGGTTTCTTAGCTATCGATTTGCTTAGCGACAAGAAGGCATGAAACTGTTGGATTATTTTATGGACTTATATTTATACATTAAATATAATATATGGTTAAAATAATTTTATGTCATATATATTATTATAAGAGGTTTAGCCGAAAATTAAAATAATTTAATTTAGTTAAAGTAATTATGGACTTATTTTGAGTTATAAAATATGGGTTAATATGTGTAGATACTCTTATATAATATCTAATTTTATGATGGGCTAAATTAAAATTAAGTAAAGTTGTGCAAATATATAAGAGTTATGATTCTTAGCTTATATGTATCATTCTTTTCTATTATTCTGTCATTGGAAAAAAGAGCAAAATTGATACATTCTAATCTGGAACACTAAGAACCGCAAAATTAAGGGCCCGTTTGTTACCATTTTTTATTTCATGTTTTTTGTTCCTGAAAAATAGAAAACTGTTTTTACCTTTTAGTGTTTTTTATTTTAAATTTTTGTTTCCATTTATTTTTATAACCAACACATACACATATATTTTATTTCAAAAAGAAATACATATACATATACAAACAAGATGAACTATTAAAATATTTAAATATGTTATTCTCAAATACAAGAACTTATAATAATGAGTAATCTAT
>CATIWJ010188013.1:0-16805 GCA_949640765.1 Croton laevigatus
TAAACCAGTAACGCAAAAAAGAACGAAGCAGAAGAAATTGAAGAAGGGAACGGTGATGGGTGGTGGTTGGAGGATTGTTGGGAGGTGGAATGTTGGTATTGTAAAAACAAAAAATATGGGAGGAAGAAAAGTTATGAAAAATGGTATTAGGTCAAAGGTTATTTTTGGCATTAAATAAAAAATTTTACGGGTTAACCCGATATTTTGACAGGAAATCCGGTTAGAGTGGACGGAAGGAGGTTTTTGTTTAACGATTTATAAAATCAGGGAGGTTTTTGTATAATATCTGATAAACAGGAAGTTTTTTATTCTTTTCACTAAAATATAGGGACTTTTTTATAAATATCCCTCACATTTATTATACTTTTCCATTTATAACGGCCTCAAAGTTAAGTTAAATTGGTTTCCTCAATTTAAAAAAAAAAAAAAAGGGGAAGGTAAATTGGGCTTTACGATATCTTCACGGAGGATCCATTTTCGGATTTCGCGCTTTTTCTGGATCTCTCATGCTTAACACTTTCTCTCTCCAAATCAAAGCAAGCAACTGGCAAGCTTCGTTTTTTCTTTTTGTCACCTCCTCTCCCCTATCTTTAGCATCCCATTTTCTTTCGATTTTTGAACCATTTTAAATGATCCTTTTCGTACTCTGCTAGTCTTTGCCAATTCCATGGACTCATTACGCGTCTCTCGTTTACACTCGTCAAGCCTTCCGTTTCTAAATTTAGAACCCAAACGGGATCCCGTGACTCTTGTCGGTTTGGCTCGTTTTCGCAAGTTCCGCTCTAGAAATGCGTCATTGATGCTTGTAAGATCAGTTGGCAATGGAGATGGTAAAGAAATTGAAGAAAAAAAGGCTCTTGTTTTGGGTGCAGAAACAGATGAGTCTGGCTCTGTTATTGGGTTTAACTTGATTGCTCAATCCGGTATGTCAAGGTTTTTTTTTTTTTGTGTTGCATTGCGTCTAATCTATTTTGTTCTGTTGTTCTAGTCACTTGAATTTAGCTATGTTCTTTCTATGATCTTCGAATGCTGCTCATGCTGGAATTAACATTTCTAATAAAATGTTGTTTCAGGATATGAATTATGCTAGTGCCTAATTTTAATCATTCCATGCCAGGTTTTGATGGCTTTCTAGGATTTCGCGTCACACTGTACTTCAATAGGATATGTTATAGTACAATTTTAGGTTCTGGTCCCCCCAGAAAAGGAGAAAATGACACAGGGTATCGGTTGATTTATGACCAAAATTCATGCTAAGGATTTATATATGTGCCTGCCCACCCCCCCCCCCCCCCCCCCCCCCCTCTCTCTCTCTCTCTCTCAAAATATGATAAATTTAAGTAGGTTTAGCATCGAATCCTTGTTAATTAATTATTTTCTTTTAGAGAATTTAGTTTCCATTGATTTATTTTTGGTATTAGAGTGCTTGATCAAATTGGTGTTAGTGGGTATCTGGCATGACCAAAAGTCATGTCAGTGTCAAGCACCCGCTTTTTTTAATAAAATGCCAAACACCCTCTTAATAAGCTATTTTTTAAAGTGTGGTTTTTATATTCTATGTGGTGTAGTGTGCATCTTTCATTTTCACAATCAGAATGCATTATATTATTCTGAAGATCATTGAGTCATTAAAATGTTGCAATGTACGGTCCTTAAAATGTTTGCAAGCATTTTTGTTGATATTTTATAATAATATAATTATATTTTATAATCAAATATTATTTTAGATTTGTAGCATGCACACATGAGCATGAATGAATAACATGCTCATAGATTCAAAATTTTGTACTCTAAAGCTGTAACAGATGTAACCTTGAACATGCACATAGAAGTGATGTTCAAGTCAATTTTTTTTCCAAAAATTTCTTATGCGAGCTTTTAACTGGAAACTAACTCATTGGTTTTTGGTTCGATAGGCTGCTCCCAAAACACTGCTGAAATATGGTCAATGAGTTTTTGTTGTGGGGTTTAAAATTTTTTTATTTAATCCTTTTATTTCCATCATGTTTAAACGAAAATGCTATATTTTAAAATTGCTTCTGCAGTTAATTGTAATAATTTACATAATTGTTTAAAACATACTGCAGTATATATCCCGACTACATGGAAAGCGTCTCAGTATTAAGCTCTTTCAATATACCTAAGTTTACAACTAATGAAAAGGAAAAAGAAAGCTGGCAATCATGGTACTTATAATTATAAATTATTGATGTACTTTTAGAAGCCCCGCATGATATTCAGATAAACCAGACTCACTGAAGATGGAAATTGATAGATGAATATCTTCATTGTTAATGGAAATGGATACAACTTATCTATTCATTCTATGAAACCTCCTGGCCGTCTTCGAGTTGAGACAACATTAGCATTTTAATGTTGTATTCAGGATTATTCCGGAGGCAGAGACTTGTGTGAAAGCTAATTACAGAAACTTATAAACTTGATCTTCAGGTGATGAAGCAAATGAATTTCATGAAGACATTGTTGCTGATAGAGTGGAAGAAGTTGTGGATGCTGAAGGAGGAGAGAAAGTCCAGACTAGAGTGAAGCATACTATTGTTTTTGTTACTGCTGAAGCAGAACCATATTCAAAGACAGGTGGATTAGGGGATGTTGGTGGTTCTTTACCTATAGCACTGGCAGCCCGTGGACATCGAGTGATGGTAGTTTTGCCCAGATACATTCATGGCACTAATCAAGATAAGAATCTGGCAAATGCTGTAGATTTAAACTGCCGCATCAAAGTAAATTGTTTTGGAGGGGCACAAGAGGTCTCCTTCTTCCATGAGTATAGGGAAGGTGTTGATTGGGTACGTATTCTAGATTCCTTTATAAATTTGTGGAGTCTTCTAATTTCAATACAATTTGAAATAGTTCTTTTTTTTTTTTTTTTCCAAAATGAAATGAGAAACCGTATTGGTTTTCCACTTTGGCTTCTAATCATTTGCTGGAAAACTCACCAGAGCATCTGACTATTTTAAATAATGATTAGTTCTATATGGTTTCACCTTAGGTTTTTGTCGACCATCCTTCATACCATCGGCCTGGAAACCCATATGGGGATAGCTGTGGTGCTTTTGGTGATAATCAGGTACTTTGTCTAATTCTTGTAGCTGATGGGCTAATATTGATTAATATCTTTTGCTTTTTGGTTGAGAAGCAATGACAACCTTACTTCTCATTTGATTTTACAGTTTCGGTTCACTATACTTTGCCATGCAGCATGTGAAGCTCCATTGGTGCTACCTCTTGGAGGTTATACCTATGGGGAGAAGTGTATTTTTCTTGCTAATGACTGGCATTCTGGCTTGGTTCCTGTGTAAGTGTTATCCTGTTTGCTGTATATTCATGTTCCTGGTGGAAAATGCATGAGCTTTTACATGCTGGTGATTCAATATTATCCCATGTTACTGTGCATATTTATTTGAATGGTTCAGTAGGGGTACTCTTTGGAAAAGTATGTTACCAAAGTGTTGATCTTCATATCACCTGTGGTTCAGACTTTTGGCTGCAAAATATCGTCCATATGGAGTTTATAAGGATGCTCGAAGTGTTCTTGTGATACATAATCTCGCACATCAAGTGAGTGCTTCTTGGGTGTTCAACATTAATAATTAGTGGCCTCAATTCTGCCTTTTTGTCTTTGCAATCTTCAAAACATGTGAAATGAATTTCTATATGTTTAAGGTATAGATATGCAGCCCTAATTGAATGATTTTGTCTGCATGTGCAAGGGAGTGGAACCTGCAGTCACATATAAAAATTTTGGACTGCCTTCAGAGTGGTATGGGGCCCTGGAATGGGTGTTCCCCACTTGGGCGAGGACTCATGCGCTTGACACAGGGGAAGCAGTTAATATACTGAAAGGTGCAATCGTGACAGCTGACCGAATATCGACAGTTAGCAAGGTCATTACTGTTATACATTAAGTGATGTGCCATATTTAATGGAAGTTGACATCTACTAGCAGTAGTTGGATTATTTACAAACTTTCAACTCCCTAATATTTTGAAATTGCAAACATCTGTTTTGATGGAAACTGGGTTTACTTTCGAAATAAACTAAAATTACAATGCTTTTTGGAGGAAGTTGAGGTCATTTGTGTCACAATGACCGTTATATAATGCTATTAGTTTGACAGAGTCTCATTGGTTGATATCGCAAAAGCTTTTATTGTACTTGCAGGGATATTCTTGGGAGATAACCACTGTTGAAGGTGGCTATGGTCTCCATGAGCTATTATGCAGCCGAAGAAGTGTTTTGAATGGTATGTTTCCGTATTTATTATCTAGGACCATGGAAAAAAGGCCTTGTACAATGATAATGCTGGTTGTACCAACATGTACATTCCGTTGCTTGATTCATTAGCGTATATCATTTCACCAGGGATCACTAATGGAATTAATGTTTCTGAATGGGACCCATCAACTGATGAACACATCGCGTTTCATTACTGCGCTGATGATCTTTCTGGAAAGGTGGCTAAACCTCTTGTTTTTTGTCTCTTTGTCTTTCTTCTTTTTTTTTTTCTGTAATCAATTGTCTTATACCATTTTTCCTTCAGCTTAGTCCTTTGCAAATTGCAGGTTCAGTGCAAGAGTGCTTTGCAGAAAGAATTGGGTCTTCCTGTTAGGCCTGATTGTCCACTGGTAATGTATTAGTACTCCTCATGCCATGTCTTTTGACAACGGAAGCTCCTCTATTTTAATTATTGAAGTTGAAATTTTAGATTGGGTTCATTGGGAGACTGGACTATCAAAAAGGGATTGACCTGATTCGCTGGGCAGTACCTGAACTGATGGAAGATGATATTCAATTTGTAAGTGAGTTTTTTCATTCATTCCATTTTTTCACTCCATCCCTTAAACCCTTGGTTAAAGGAGGCATTATTTATCACAAGACCAGTTGCTTTCAGATGAATTTCAATGCCAAATGCATTTTGTTTAGGTTTTTTGCTTCAATACTTTAAGCATAAAGTAATTAAATCAATTGATCTCCAGAGAATTTTAGTTTTTAAAATTAAGTCCTTGTTTTGAAATAAAGTAATACTTGAGTAATTATTCAATGAAGCCTTACTAGAAGATGGCTTGTATCTTAGACATGTTTGATGGGCCTGTCTAAGCTAAACTGCATCATTTAGCAGCCTTTTCACTGTTAATCATGATTCATTTTTTCCC
The DNA here is from genome assembly GCA_949640765.1 of Croton laevigatus. NCBI lineage: Eukaryota > Viridiplantae > Streptophyta > Magnoliopsida > Malpighiales > Euphorbiaceae > Croton > Croton laevigatus. The sequence goes on from CATIWJ010188013.1 coordinate 5,178, forward strand.
CTTGTGGACAACTAATTATGTAAAGATGTATCAGGTTATGCTAGGTTCTGGGGATCCACTGTATGAAGAATGGATGAGAGCATCAGAGTCAACTTACAGGAACAAATTTCGAGGTTGGGTAGGATTTAATGTCCCAATTTCTCACAGAATAACAGCAGGGTAATCCAAACTTTCCATTCTATCCACATCAATACAGTGTTTAATTGATAATGACAGCGTTTAAGTGCACGCAACACCACTGACTTGTGTTTTGCAAAGAACAGCTGTGACATCTTACTGATGCCTTCAAGATTCGAGCCATGTGGGCTAAATCAACTGTATGCCATGAGATATGGAACTGTACCAGTAGTCCATGGAACTGGAGGACTTAGAGTGAGTGAAACTGGTTCACAAGTTAAGATCAGTTGTCACTAATGCAGGCTATTGCACTAAAATGACTTGCTCTCTCTATATTTGTCAGGATACAGTACAGACATTTGATCCATTTGCTAATGGAGGTACCGGAGAAGGCACAGGGTATGTGATTTCTTTAAGTTCTTGCTACATGATATTCTGGGAAAGTTCGTTGTTTGTTGTATTATTTCATTTAAGTTAGTGGACATAATTGTTGACTTTTACCTCAGATAAAATAAAATAGATCTTAAGATTCAAAATTCATCAGATATGACATGTAGCATCTATATCACAGAATTTTGAAACATATACATATTTTATTTGATATCTAGATCTGATGCTGCAAAGTCTCTTCTGGGAACAAACAAGTTCTTGTAGATATGTTTGAATTAGGTGATTTATTTTGTTGCTATAAAAAATTATATATTTATCAGAGTATTTGGCTTCCTTTCCCCCATCCAAACTCTTATGTACTGGAATTCAAAGGTTTTGGGAGTCCATTACATAGACACGGGCTTTGACCAATTCTTCATTTTCCTTTTTATTAGTTCTTTCGACAAGTATCTTTCCCTTATCCTATGCATTTGTGCCTAGCATTAGCATTTGCATTCGCAGTTGTACAATTTTGTTTAGCATTCAGTTTTTCAAGTAACATTGTTAGTTTTGCATTCTGACTTTGAAATTTCGAGTTTAATGGGATGTTAACTTGCATTATATCCCTTCTGATAGCGTTGTTGAATGTATTGGCAGGTGGACTTTCTCTCCATTATCAAAAGAAAGCATGCTATCGGTAAGTTTCGATATTGAACAGAAAGAAAAACAAGAAAAGATGTCTGTTTTTAGTGGTTGAACTGAAAGTGATGATAATTGTGGACAGGCATTGAGACTTGCAATCTTAACATACAGAGATCATAAAGAATCATGGGAAGGAATAATGAAGAGAGGTATGCAAAGAGACTACACATGGGAAAATGCTGCAATTCAATATGAGCAGGTCTTTGAATGGGCTTTCATTGATTCACCCTTTATTTCATAATAATGAAAACCTTGCTTCATTTTTGAATTGAAAACCAACATATTATCAATTGCAACCTTACAGAACTGTTTCTTTTTTCCATACAAAAAATTAATTCCCTTTCTTTTGGAAAGTAGATAGGTAAATTGTTATAGATATGCCTTTTATCTAAATATTTCACTTCATAGAAAAATAAAAATAATTTTTTTTGTAAGGTATTCTGTAGAGTTGAGAATGCAACAATCACAAATTTAAAAGGAGAAACAAAACCGAGCAGACAAAAGCTTGGATTAATAGGCTGGACTGTATATTGAATATTTGTGGAATATATCTATAAACATATATAAAACTTAAGTTTGGATTATTGGCTGGAATATGTTTTGAATTTATGGAATATATCTATAAAATATATAAAACTTAAGTTTTGGGTTTATATATATATATATTTGGAAAAAAAAATGGTCTTGAATATTGATATTACATAATAGAGAGTATAATGGCTGATGTGAAATATAATCGTCATTAGCAAATATTTTAGTTTTATTTTATTTTCCTATTCTTTTCTTGAAATATTATGTGAGATATTCATTAATAATTAATAATTAATAATTGTTATTGCTTTAATGAGTAAATAATAAATACCATGAAATATTAGAATCATTTTCTTTTGTTTGGTAACCAACCTTCAAAGTGAAATGTAAATTTTATACGACAATTGTGAGACCAACGATATTATATATGAGTGAATACTGGTACCCACAGGGCAATATATACATAAGATAAATGTGGTAGAATGCACATGTTGAGGTGAGTGTATGACCACTTGGACAAGATTATGAATGAGAATATGGGGATAAGGTAAGAGAGTCTTTCTACATGGTATGGGCACAGTGCCAGAGCTAGAAATTAAGATTGGGTGGGCAAAAGTCGGTTTCGGTTCCGAACCAAATCGAAATAGACAATCGAGAAACCGAAACAAGAAAATTAAGCAGACCGAACTGAAATCAAAAGAGAGGCAGGTTAGATCAGATTTCACTCGGGTTGAGTCGGTTTTAGAATGGGTTCAACTCCGAAACAACCGATCACAATATTTGCAAATTTAGCAGAGTTCAATCTGCCTTCTCTCAAAAATATCATTCAAATTTTAGTAAATTTTCAATTACTAACACTATCACTCTAAAATTAGTTTTAGTGGAAATTTTAATACAAATTCCGTACAACATTCAATAATCAACAATATATCCATTCCATACAACATCCTATTTTATTGCAAGACTCGTTCATATAAGGGAGAACTCCATAGATTGCTTCGAAGTAAGATTCTTGTGTTGACCCTTTCCTGAACTAGAACCGAGGGGTGAGAGGAAAAGGGGATTGAAATGTCCCATCAATAAAGTGAGGGCTTTCCGGACCCCTTTCCATTCTTCCTTCCCCCTAACTCCCCCTTTTTCAACGAAGAAGTCATATCCTAGGGCCCCTCTCTGATACGGAAGGAAATGAAAGAATCTTAATGACAACATCTGGTTCAATGGCTGCTCTCCACTAACCACGAGGGCGAAATGAGTGATTCATGTTGCAAGTCTGTCTCCAACTATCCACCCAATATCTTCGCTAATGCGACTTCATACCTACGGGTTGATTTACTCTAGATCGAATTCGACTGGAGATTTCTCTTTCCTAGCAACAAGAAGCCTAATAAGAAGAAGCTCTTTAACTAGTTTCGGACAGTATTGTCGGCTTAAGGGAAGCTAGTTCTGTTGTTGGTGGAGGGGCTAGAAAGAGATCGGTCTCGGCTTTCGGGTCTAACTTCCTTCCCAAAGAAAGGGATTTGGCCAGGGTCAATCAAGCCTGTCAGTATGGGCAGGTGCATGGAAGAGAAAGAGAGTGGTTGCGCATGAACACTTATTCATATTCTTCGAGAGGTAAACTGGAGGGAGGTTTGGAATGTTATTCACATCCTCATAACCATAGAAAACTTTTAGTGCTTACTATGAATGACTAGATGAGACAAAATTGTCAATCAAAGGAGATGTCATATTTATTTTCTATTTATGATTCATTTATTCTGTGTTTAAAAATTGAAATTATTCTGTATGTCAATTTTGAAAATCAATACGTTCTATGTAATATTTTTAAAATATGTGTCATTTACTATATTTTAGAAACTATATGCTATTTACTTATACCAATTTTGTGAAAAGTGCTATTTGCATGAATAGTTCATATACCAATACAAACATTGATTGAATTATAAATATGTTTAACATAATCAATTGAGTTTAGTAAGATTTAGTCTATTGATTAAAAAAAATTAAAAAATTGAAAATGTTGTAGTCAAGTAAAACCTTTGAAATATAAAATAAATTTTTATAGAGCATCATTCCCAAAACATTTTGGACTCTTTCTCTTTAGTTATAGGAGTTGCGATATTTGGTTGCATGCGTGACATTGCTAGCCTTTTGGAACAATTTTGTTCAGCTGAGGGCGTAGGCTATATAATTTAGTTGTTGCAACCTTGCTCTGTTTTGTGAAGATTTGTTGCCCTCAGTTAATTTTTATTCTACTTTCTTTGTACTTTTGCAACTTAATACTACAACAACTTAACAGACACTTGGAAAATGTTAACACATTTGCACAACAATTTTCCCCATTTTAATTTTTTACAAATATTTTGAGTTATTTTGAAATAATGTTCAGGTGTTTGTTTTAATTCCCCTTATTACTAGTAGATAGTAAGAAATGAAATAAATTGCACAAAGTTAAGGACATACTCTCCCTAAGTATATGCTCTTTACTAAAGAATTTTAAAAATGCAATGCAACCAAAGTAATGAATCAAACAATTAACTATTTCTCCCTCTTTAGGAAACATGAAAAATGTGGAATAAAAGTAAAGGAGAGACAAAGTTAAGAAAACACATCTCATTAATAAAAAATGGGATTACAAGGCAAATGAAAACTAAGAGTTGAAACCCAAATCAAACACACCAAAGCCAAAGGAAAAAAGAACACTTGGATACAAAGAAAACTAGTCTTCCTCCTCAAACTCTTCATTCTTTCTTCAACTCCTCTTTTTTTCTTTTCTTTTTTTTTTTTTATTGTTGAGAATACCCTTCTTCACCCTCCTTGTTCTTGCTCTTAGTCTCTCCCCTTTGGTCCTTATCTTCATAGTGCCAGTTTGTTCCTGATCGTCTTCATTGAATGAGGTGAAGCAGATTGAACTCCAAAGAAAGAGGGTAAAAAATGTCATTTTAACTTCTTTTTTGAGAGTTCCGTGTTCGGTCCCGTCAATAAAAGTACGAGAATAAATAACTCAGTGGAATAATAAAAATTATGATACATAGGATTTATGTGGTTCACCTTTAATTGTTTAGGGCTACGTCCACGGGATAAACTCCGAATAATTCTTCCACTATTAAAAAAAATAGTAGGCTTACAAAGATATTGATACAAAATAGTGGCACTCAAAGTGTTTCCTAAAAAACACCCCTAAATTTTTTTTTCTCACTATTTTTAAACCTTAGTTTTAGAAACCCTTTCCTAAAACTCTCTTAAAATTACTCTCTCTTCACATATTAATTCTTATATGTGGTAATAGATTAAACTGCTTTATTTCCTATTTATAGGAGATGTAAAGCTCGTGCTCTAGCTATTTCAATTTGCAAATTGTCAATTTTGTTTGAAATTGTTGGCCATCTTTTTGCAAATTGTCAAATCTTATTTGACATTGTTGACCATTCGTTTACAAATTGTCAATGCAATTTGTAATTCAACTAATTTTACACCGAAAGCAAATTTTGTTTCTTTGCAACTTCCTCTTTTTTTCTTCGTACGGATCCCTTTTTTATTTTGACTTTTTTTTTTATTTAACTTTATAATAAATATGTGGGTTCCACTTGAAGTGGGCACGGCCACAAATTTTGGCATGAGAAGGGATTTTGGTTTTGAATTTGACAGTAGTAGTAGTAGTAGTAGATGAGATGGAGGAGGGTGATCAACTTGCCCTTTTCCTAGACGTCTCTCCACTTACTTTATATTTAAATTATCTCAATATTAAAGAAAATTATGGGGTGTTTTTCATACAAGGATAATTTCATTTGTTTTATTACATCAAGCAACAATGATCTAAGGCAATTTAAACAAACCATAGAAATCACAAGTACATGAAGAAGTAGTACATGTTTAAAAAAGGAAAATCAAAGCCAAGTCCTAAATATGCACAAAAAGAGAAACTAAAAATGCATATAGTGTAAAACAAATGTAATAAAACTAGTTTATCAAAAACCAAATAGCAAAGGCTTGATAAATTTATAACATCACAAATGGCAATGATCAACTAAAATTATGCCTCCAAGTGTGAGCATCAATTGGAGTTAGCCTCCACTCTTCATTTGAATCTGGGCTAAGCCCATAGGCTCGCCTAGGTTGGTATTTTAAACCACCTGGACTTCTTGGAGCTTGGTACATTGCTTGGCCACCAGAACTTGAGGAGTCACCACTAATAGAACCTTTCTTTGATGGTCCACGTTGCCTAATTGGGCCTTGATTAGAACGTACCTTGGCCTTAGCAGATTGGGTTGGGGCCATATAGCTAGGGATGGAGTAATTGTTGTTAAAACTTGATTGTCTTTCATGTTTAATAATTCCTCCTCTCGGCGGAGTTACTACATCCATTTCCACTGTTTTCTCCGACATGTCGTCTGTGTTGGCGGTTGTAGTTTTTAGTGGCATATACGACACCTCGTCTGGCACTAAATGATGACCATTATTGTATGGCTGTGTTGACATCCACCGCTCTAACCAGTTCCAGCCCCATTGTTTTTTCTCTGCTTCATTTGTGCAGTAGAATCCCATCTCTTTATCACTTTGGTCCGATTGTCGGTTTTCTTGATGTTGCTGCTAGTTAACAATACAACACTCACACATAAATTCTAAACAAAAATATTTCAGTAAATAGTGGATCCTGCTAATAAACCGGGTAACGGTGTAGGCTACAGTGTAGTAAAGTAAAGATAGCCTCCCCTCCCTTAGAGCTAAATTGGTGCTAATAATGTGAATGATCATAATCGAATTTGAAATTTCCACATCCTACCCTCTCTATAGAAGGTAGGATGACCAACCAAGCCACACCTTAATTGGCAGAATTTCATTCTTTTTAATTTCAAATAGAATAATCAAATAGACACTGACCTGATAGGCATAAGCATAGGCAAGGGCTCTTTCCCTCTTCAAGACAGCGTCATGCTTTCTCGTAGCATTTTTCTTAATTTTATCAGGACTTTGAAATGTACTGTCCCAATTTTGAATTGGATTACTTCTCAATGGGGTCCGCATAGATACTCCTTGATCCGCTGATGATCTTCTTGCTGCTTCTTCTTCTTCTTCGTCTTCTTGAGAATCCACATCGTCAACCTTGTTTCGAAACTTGTCATGTGTCAGCTGCAATCTGCGGGCTCTTACTCTTGCCTGTACGCGTACAAGTGCTTGCATGCATCTCATAGTCATTTGTGCTTGCTTCCGTACATTATGGCCTCTCACTAGTGCTTGTAGCCTCACTAGTCCCTTTAATGCACGCAAGGCTCGCCTGGCCTGCAAATTTTACAATACAATTTCTAATGTTGGCAAACCTTGTAAAGGTGTGAGAGTAATTACACATTTAAATCGAAAATTTTAAGGGAACTTACAAGGTATCCTCTGTAGTATGATTGTATAATAGTAGCAGCTGTATGTTCCTCGGAGTGACGGCCATAACCTGCCAATCTAACAACTTTAGCCGCAGCTTGTGCAGCAGCAACCGCAGCTTCTGCAGCTGCAGCAGTTGCTACTGCAACTGCAATGGCATGATTCCTATCTTCTGTTATTGGTGATGAAGTACTGCTCTCTTCATTACTTAATTCTTGAGATGTCTCTGCTGGAAAATGTTCAAATGACACAACTTCTGGGGCCTCAGTTTGCCATTTCTCTGCATTTTCTTTCTGAAATATTTGAATCATTAAATTCTTTATATAAGTTTTCAATATAAGAGTATTAATTGTATGCAACTGTGCCCCATGATTACTATTTGCAACATATTCTGACAAATAATGCTAGACATATATTATAGAATTGTCTACACCTACATGCAAACTAAAATTTTAGTGTATCTATCCAGAAAAAAAAAAAAGTATATAGTGTAGCATAAAGTAAACATATCGGTTTTTTTTTTTTTTTGTCTTTTGTCTATTTAAAAAAAAATGATAAAATGGTCATAAAATATTATAAGATTTGGATAATACATAAAGTTAATTATATTAGGGGACATAAGACCACTCATGTACTAGGAATGTGCAAAATTTCACATTCGGTAATGTGATTTTGAGGAATAATTTTATAGTAAAATAGTCATGATACGTGAATTTCAATTATTTAAAAAAATATAATTTTATTAAATATAATATTAATTATTTATAGGTAATTGAAATTAATGCTACATATTTTAATTTTATTGGTTAGTTATGGCACATCAACGGATGACGTGCCGTTACTATTCCACTATATAATTATTCGATTTTGAGAACACTCCATTTGCCATATTTTATTTATTTATTTATTTTTATCTTTTTGTTATTTTTTAAATTAATAAATTAAATTGTCCGTAGAGAGTTCCAAAATAGATTGCAATTTGTGAAATTTGACTCTTATATTATAAATTAGATATTAAATTACTTGTACCATTAAATTTATAGTCGTATTATTTTATGCCTAACTTATAATGCAGAGTTAAATTCTGTAAACTAGTTTTTAATCTCGGAATTCATAATAGATAATTGAACGGATAATTTAAAAAAAAAATCAAAATTTGCAAGTTGACAGTTCTGGAAATCGAGACCTCAAAGCCTTACTCATTTCACATAACATTCAACATACAAATCAAATTACTACAAACTATGAATATGTTTAAGTGAGAAAATCCATTATTTGATAATTAAACGCTCAAAGTTAAAAGCCTATTTTATGAAAAGGAAAAGGCAGAAGTAGTTAGGGTTGAGGATGGAGATCTAACAAAAGCAATCACATGTGTCGATGAAGAAGAATACAGAAGATGTGATCGCATATGTGGTGTAGGTTTAAGAGCGTCACCTTGATTGGGGGACCAATTTTACAAAGTGCCCCCTCTTCATAATTCACATATGGTCCTAAATAAATGCTTATAGGAAATATGAGTCAGTGACCTTTATTTATATATTTGTATATTCATTATCACAACCAGAAATAGCTATGCAACAAATTCACGTGCCGACGCCTCTGAACATTAACTTCATTTTTGCTCTCGGACTTGCAGTCTGGGGCATTCAATTCCATTGGATATATCAGCATTCGGTTTGAGTAATTCCATTTATTCCGATAATTCATATGAAAACATAATTCAGTTAAAATTTATAAAATTTTGAATAATTCGTTAAATCCGATATTTCTGACCGAATTATCCAAATTTGTTATTTTTAAAAGAAAAAAATTTTTTTTGATTATATAGGCTAATTTGGCAAAATTTTGATTATATAGGCCAATTTGAGTAATTTGAGTTTAATAATTTAAGTCAGTTAATCGAATAAGTTGATTTTTTTTGAATTGGATAAATGATTTGATATATTTACATGAGTAGTATTTTTTTTTTTTTTGATAATTACATGAGTATTAATTGGGAAATTGGATTTTGATGTCTAATACGTTTTTTTTCTTTTTCATTAAATAAAACTATAAATTATTTATTATTTATTTCTTTTTTTTTTTACATAGATATCTTATTCTACTTGAGGAATATGGGGAATGAGATTGACAAGCCTCGAACCCGAGACCTCAGGTCCCAGGAAAGAGGTGCCTTACCACTAAGCCACCTCTTGAGCTTTATTTATTTCACTTTTTTTTAACTCTGTCAAATTGTTTTTGATAGCAAAAATTGTTTATATATATTTATATATATTCTGCATGTTCATAATTTCAGTCAAAAATTTATTGTTAATAAATTAAGATAAAACTTAATTTAAGTATCATAAATTACACAAAATATGTAAAATATTACGCATTGCGATTTACATCTACTATTAGATTCACATATAAAAATGATAAAGAATGGCAAAAAAAAAAACACTTCAATTCCGACCGGATCACTTACCGGTTATGTTTTGAAAGAACTGATTTAAACAGTTGATATATTTTTTTTAAGAGTTAAACTGTTAATATAAAGTTTGCTGTAAATTTTTTTTTTTAATATTACAGTTCTATCTTTTTCGTTTATTTTAGATGAAAAAATATTTATTTAAACTAGGTTTATTTGGATCAGTACACCTGACTCGTGGATAGTTAGTGATGAAAGTTTACATTTCTCGGTACATATTAAAATTATAAAAGAAAAGGCGTGAAAAAATGAGGAAGAATTTAATAGTCTATGTGGGTGAATAAAGCAAATTTAATTTTTTTTTTTTCTGATACAAAAATTATAATTTCAAACAGAATAGATATAATTAATCCATCGGCTTTAATATAAAAAAATAAAATCATGAATTATTAATGAGAAATACTAATTGCAGTCACTGTACGATTGGTCTAAAAGAAGATGTGACATAATTATGTAAAAATTCTATGTATATATTCTTAACTTTTTAAGTTAAATTAATGAATTTACTGCTAATATATAATTTATTTAGGAATTCAAATGCTAAAGTGTAAACCTGTCTCATATATTAATTGATTTTACAAGAAATGAATAAAAAATTTGCAAATCTACAAAATTTTGATTTCTCTTAATAAAAAAAAGGGGAGAAGGTTGGTTGTATGAACATTATATGTGAGGTGGGGGAAAAAAGTCAAAGAAGTGGTGGTGGTTTGAGAAATTGCTTATAAGTAAAGGATTAGCATTCTAACTAACTACTCAATTAATCAAAATTAACCAAATTACCTTTTTTTCTGGTAACTCCTTATTATGAGAAGATGATTTGAACACTCTTTTCACTGATGAGAACCATCCTCCTCCTCCTCCTCCTTTCTTCCCCATTTCACCGTCTATCTTCAAACACACATCAAATACATACATTATTCAATTTTCTTTAACAAAAAAATATAATACATTATGTTATACTAATTAATCATAAGAGAATCTGAAAAATGCTTACTTCTGAATGAAACTAAGTGGAGCATATATGATACGATGATCGTAAAATTTCATTAGATATTAACTTTTTCTAAACAAATCGAGATCGAAGATCAGAATTCAAAATGACATGATCGTAAAAATTTCATAACTGCAGTGTTTAAAGTATGAAAAGCATGATTAATTAAAGAAAAAGAAAGTGATCATTACCAATACAAGCTTGTTCCTCTGAATCGGAATGTTGAAAATAATGTCGGCTGATTCATTTTGAGAGGAAAATTAAAGAAAAGAGAGAAAATTGCAGTGGAGAAGATGAGAGGTGGAGGTTTGGTTTAAGGAGAGAGTAGTAAGTGCAAAGCCGCGGGTTCGGCGATTAGTATTTATCGAAATCACGGTATTCCTACTTTTGCACAAGTTGGTGATGTTATCCAATTAAAATTCGCCACGTTGCTTTTGTCCTGTCTTCCTTGAGATTACCTTGCACCCTCTTTTACCTTAATATGGAAATTAAATTACAATAATTTCTATATTACTTTTTAAATATATATATTTATTAACGCGGTGGGAAGTCACTTTTACCTTATTATCATTTTGTTTTTTTTGGAAGATATGGCTGTAACTTATTAGTACAAACAACATACAATTATTAATTTAAATATTTTTAATAACAATTTTAATACTACCTCCGTTCCAATAAAACTGAGACTTTTACTATTTACCATAAAATTTTTTCAATTTTTTCTTCCCAAAATACCCCAAAAAAAGAAGAGAGAGAAGGTACACAAGAAGAAACAGCTGATGACATCTGATGGAGTGGATTCTGACGCGGAGAAGGAAAAACGCGCGCTTGTCAAAGGTGAAAAATCTTGTGGGGAGGCGGGAATTTTCACCATAGGCCTGCTTTATATTTTGGTTGCATCTTGAAATAAATGGCGGGTTGTGGTAAATAAAAGGGGAAAAAAAGTGCCGCGAAATGCACCCAAAATTTTGCCCATGTTTCCCCCCAAAAAAAATTTGTTTGCAAAATTTCAAAGTTTGGTGTATTTTAAATCACAGAATTCTTCTTCCCTATAAAAACCATGAAATCAAACCTC
>CATIWJ010188062.1:0-22290 GCA_949640765.1 Croton laevigatus
AATTACTAACCCTTTAAAAAATTTACTTTTTCATCTATACCAATAAAAAAATAATAATAAATAATTACAAAACTTACTTTAAATGTAATGTAAACAACTCAAAAAAACATAAAAAAAAGAAAATATAAACATATCATAAAAGGGAGGTAGTATAAAGGATTTTAATAGTCAATTATGTCAATTCAGTTAAGCTTTTGGAAAACCAATGGGTCGGGGCCCAAAACGATAATGGATCTTCTTTCACATTACCCAACGGACAAACAAAAATGTCTCTCTTCTTCAGTCTTCCCTACCACCTTCACCTCCACCTCCACCTCCACCACCACTACGCGGCACCACTTTCTCTCTCCACCACCTGCTAATGCGCACGTTAGTTAATGTCTCTCTGCAATCATCATCACTCTCCAATCCCATGCATTTACTACTATTGTTCGCCTCTTTTAAATGCTACCTGCTCATTCCTCTCTCTCTTCCTTAGCCTAACCTACGCCTACTGGTTAGCCTAACCTACGCCTACTGGCTCTACTCTTTCTCTCTGCTTCACTGACCTCTGCCATTAATGGATCTGCGTGCCGCTTTTACTCCTCCTTCTTTACTCCGTATAATAACTTCACTCTACTGTTTCTAACTCGATCTTATTCTTATGTCATTTCCGAATCGTTTCGTTCCATTTCTAACCGCTCTTTGTGCCGATCGGGCCCCGCATTTTTCCCGACCCGAACTACTTGAAATCGGAGCTTCTTCAGCTCGAACTAGCTGACGGTCGCTTATTGTTTACTGCATTTGTTTGATCCATGCTGATTTAGTCAACAAGATGAATCCTCTCTGCTGCATTGCTCCGGTTTCCATCGATCGGGATCGGGCGAATCCGGCTGTAGCCAAATCCGTTGGTCAGTCTCAGTTAGGACTCGAAGGTTCTGTTAGAACAGTTAACCATGGGTCTAAGCCGAACTTCTCTGCTCAGGTATCGTCGGTTGGAACTGATTTGGATAGGTCTTCAGGTGTTGGGAATCAAGATGTTGATGATTATGTAACTGAAGCTAGGGATTCGAAGGCCTATAGTGTGAACGGAAGTGTGAGTGGCGCTGTGGCGGGGATTCTTTATAAATGGGTGAATTACGGCAAAGGATGGAGGTCGAGGTGGTTTGTGCTTGAAGATGGTGTACTATCTTATTACAAGATTCATGGACCTGATAAGATTCTGGTGAGTCCAGCGAGAGAGAAGGATGTTAGAGTGATCGGAGAGGAATCTTTGAGATACATGAAAAAAGCCAATTGGAGTAGTAACAGGCTAACCTTGGGCGTTGCCGCCGCAGCTGCAGCCGCCATGCAGTGCAAGCCATTCGGCGAAATTCATTTGAAGGTTGGTTTCTTTCCCTTTACATCCTCTATAAGGTCGAAGCATCTCTCCGTTTTTTTTTTCTCTTAATATTATATCCGTTTTATTCGTAGTCGGAGTTATTTTTAGTAAGAAAGTAAAAATATATTTCGCACGGGTCTAGTTAGAGGATATGCAAAGTAGTTGTCTTTTTCTTGTTAAACCCAGTGAGAAATCCTCTTCTCTTGACTTTTCCCCCTGCATTTGGTTGCTTTATGGGAATGTGGACGTCCATGAAATTGTTTAATATCTCTTGTTAGTTTTTGGTGATTTGGCATCGTATTTTGCTTTGACTGGACGATTCACTGGCCTGGGAACTGCATTGATAAGCATCTTCTTTTATAATAAAAATACTGGGGTTGCATTTTTCTATCCTGTTCCAAGTTGGGGTGTGATTGTATGTTTAGTTCTTACTGTTCTAAATTTCTTTCCAAAGAAATAGTAGAATTTAACTATCTAATGGATAACTGGATAAGACTTCATTTTATCACCCAAAAATAGGCTTTCCTAAATCCTATTCTTTTTAGGGTATGAAAAATGATTTCTAATGAATATCCTTGTTTAAGAGAGTCTCTTCATTCCAGAGCATTTGAAAATCCACCAAGGAATAAAACACTCCTTCACTGAATAAAATGTTGGCCGAAATAGACTCCCTAATACTGTTAAATGAAACACGCTACATGGTTGTCTAGAAGGTGGTCATTGTTCTAATGTTAGCACCCCAAATTAATATATAATCAAGAAAGCTGATCTGGATCATTTGTGCATTTTACCTTGTTATCCATTGCAATGTATTAATCTAGTACTTGGGTGCATAATTCCCGAAGCTAATGAGTTCGGTTGTCATCTCGATGCACTGATGGATGTCACTTTAATAAAAACAATGTCTGACTGTTGCGCCTTAGTTGGATTCTGGAGCAGGAACTATGAGTTGGCATGCTACAACCGCTATTCATATCTCTTTGCGCCTCATGTATGATGAAGACAATAATCTATGGCCTGAATTTTCTCCTAGTTTGTCCGTGTGTATGTTTGCTGAGCATGTGTGGTGAACTTAATTGGTGTGCAGGTATCTTCTGTTCGTGCAAGCAAATCAGATGATAAAAGACTTAGCATTTTCACAGGAACAAAAACTCTTCACTTGCGATGCATATCAAGAGAGGATAGAGCAGCGTGGCTCGAGTCTTTGCAGGCTGTTAAAGACCTTTTCCCAAGAGTGTTGACAAGCAGTGATTTTTCACTTTATGAAGATGTTGTTGTTTCGACTGAGAAGCTAAAATTACGGTTACTGCAGGAAGGCGTTGGTGAGACAGCCATCAAAGAATGTGAGTCAATTATGCTCTCTGAAATCTCAGAGTTGCAAAGTCAGTTAAAGTGCCTTCAACGCAAGCACATAATGTTGTTAGACACATTGAGGCAATTAGAGGTACTATCATCAATTCTTTCATTCTCCATTTTGTTAAAGTTAAAATGTAATTTGCTGATAGCACTTATGACGTCTTCTTATTGCAGAATTTTGAGCATCAAGCTGGAAAGCTTTGCAATTTGTGTTCTTTTGTCTTTGCTCTATTTTTTTGGCCTTTGGTTGTGTTAATAATGATTTTAGTGCTATGTTGAACATATTTGATTATCAATCTAAAGCAGGTTTCCTGTTTTAAATGATATAAGATTTTTTTTTTTTTTTTTTTCTAGTGGAGAAAATATACAAATCAATCACAGATTATCTGTTCAACAATCTTTATCTTTGACCTTTAAGACTATATGTGGCTCTACATGCTATGATTATGATGCCCCTTGGCATGCTTTTATGCTTAAGTTCAATTTGTACTAACATCTCGAGTTATTTTTTAATAATTTCTTACTCGGAAAGTATTTCTCTCTTGTTTATACTGCTAGATACTTCTAGTAAAAAACCTTACTTCATGAGTAATTGTACTATTCTGAATTGCAGACTGAGAAAATAGAGCTGGAAACCACTGTGGTGGATGAGACAAAGGAACGTGAATCATATTGTGGACAAGCAAATAGAAGATTTAGCGGTTAGTTATGCATTTTTATTTTCTGCATCTTGGTTGTCATAGCTTCTGTGGCTCATGCCGAATTGCTTATGTAAATTAGCACATGATCTAGTGCCATGTATTGTTTAATTATTACAGGTTATGTATCTATAAATATAATTGTAAAGTGATAGGAATATAGATTGTAAATTTATATTGTTTTGCTATGGATGTAATTGAAAAAGAATGGAAAATCTATTCTACTCCAATGATAAGATGTTTAATTTGTCGATTTGGTTTGTTTGAGATGCGTATCATAGTCTGTAAATGAGTTGAATTCCACTCCAATGATAAGATGTTTAATTTGTTGATTTGGTTTGTTTGAGATGCGTATCATAGTCTGTAAATGAGTTGAGTTGAGTTTAGCCTACTCTGGTAAGTGCAAACTTATGAAGTTTAGTAGAAATAGCAAATGTTTGTAAGATGTAGATTTGATGCAATAATTGGGTGGAGTTGGGGATAAAATTGCAGATAGAAGATAACACATCAGTGCGTAGAAAGTTAGCCATACTATTTGCAAAAATTAAAATGGGTGTTTACTTGGTCAAATTGTCATACTAAATAAAGGGTAATTTTGTAATTCATACCATATTATTTAAAATGGCATTAATATAACTAAATAAAATGTACAAAGTTGTATAGGGGATGATATAATTAAAATATTTAAATAAATTAAATAATTCCTTTTTATGTTGTTTCCAACTGTTAAGGTTAAAGTGGGAAAACTAAATTTTAGAATAGTCTCTTTCCCACTCCTTTTACAATGTATAATAATAGTGATATGACAAAAACCTTGTTGAGAGTATAGCATCTTAGTCTAGAGTAAGTTGATATTGTTGCTCATCCAAGTATTGTACGTCAGGATTTAGGAGCACTTAACTAAGTTATACGCAACTTTTGATTCTAAACTATTTTTGCCATTCAGCTCAACATACTAACATATTTTATTGAGCAACATACAGGGTTGCAATTTGTTACTAGTGATCAGGTACTGATGTTCATTGGACATTGAACTGGTGGTTATTTATACTATTAAGCACATCACTTTATCTGTTTAGTTGTCTTTGGCTGTATTGTTCTTTTTTGCAAATTATATTTTTCTTTCTGAAGATGTTTCAGCACCTCTAATTGACCAGTTTCTGTGTTTTTTCCATGTACAGATTTCTATTCTGTCATGTCAGAGGGCAGTCCAAGTGATTCTGAAGCTGATAATGAAAGTCAAGATGGAGCGGATGTTGAAACAGATGAAGATGATGGGGCATTTTTTGATACAAATGACTTTTTGTCTTCAGATGCTCTAAGAAGTGCTTCATATAGGAGTAGGGAAAATGCTTGTATATATGATACTTTTTCTGATCACTTATTTGGAGGATTTGAGAAGGGAATCAGAACAATTCAATTCCCATATGTTAAAAGAAGAGATAATTTGCCAGAACCAAAGGAAAAAGAGAGGCCTGTAGGCTTGTGGTCAATTATTAAGGACAATATTGGTAAAGACTTGTCTGGAGTTTGTCTTCCTGTTTACTTTAATGAACCACTCTCTTCACTGCAGAAATGCTTTGAGGATTTGGAATATTCGTTCTTGGTTGATCGAGCACTGGAATGGGGGAAGCAGGTCAAGTTTCGCTCCCCTTTCTTTTCAAAATAATTTTTTTAATTCTTGATATCTTCTATTTAGATCTCCTGATGGGAATAAATTGGAGTTACATGTTGCAGGGAAATGACTTGATGAGAATTCTGAACATTGCAGCTTTTGCTGTATCTGGTTATGCCTCAACAGAAGGTCGGCAGTGCAAACCCTTCAACCCTCTTCTTGGGGAGACTTATGAAGCTGACTATCCAGATAAAGGACTTCGTTTTTTTTCTGAAAAGGTACTCCTTTTTCACCATCCTACATAAGCCAGGAGCCATAGCCATTTATATTGAATGCCGTTGTAACAAAAATCAATTTGCAGTTTTTCCTCATTGTCGCTCGCATGACAGATGAGTGGTGTACCATTTTGTTTCATTCTCTCTATGCTCTTTGATTGGTCACTTTGATGCAGGTAAGTCATCACCCAATGGTTGTCGCGTGTCATTGTGAGGGGAGAGGCTGGAAATTCTGGGCAGACTCCAATATCAAAGGCAAGTTTTGGGGACGTTCTATTCAGCTTGATCCCGTCGGTGTCCTTACCCTACAGTTTGAGGATGGTGAGACGTTCCAATGGAGCAAGGTCACCACCTCTATATACAACATTATACTTGGTAAACTTTACTGTGATCACTATGGCACCATGCGGATCAAAGGCAGTGGCAAATACTCCTGTAAGCTTAAGTTCAAGGAGCAGTCTATCATAGACCGAAATCCACACCAGGTACTCCTTGCACTAGCAAATAAATGGTAAAGCCAATCCTTATTTTGCACTCTGATGCATTTATTTATTCAGAAAAATCCTTTATTTCTCTAGTTGTTTTTCAGTTTTTACTTCTCTTGCCATGTTTCTTGATTATTGAGTATGAGTATGATTTTCGATCTCTGGAAGAATCAACCTTCTAAATTGTAGTTCCATCCTCCCTTTTCTATACCTTATCAAATATATTAACCTTTTATCTGTCTGCACCTTGGCCGTACTTTGAACAAGCACCTAGTATTAGGAAGAAGAAATGTAAAATCTATGATCTATTGAGAAATGGGTTGTGTGGATACTCCCACAGAAAATATAAATCTACGTTTCACAAGGCTGTTGTAAATCTCAATTCCAAATACTTCAAAAAGCTGCGCAGACTCCATTTTAATATTTAGCGTGTGCTATGTATATGACTAGAGTACTAATCTAATTTGTGCCTGTTAGATTTCTTGCTTCAACAGTATCATAGATTTATCTCCTATTTGGATGTTCTCTTTTTTGAAATTACAGGTTCATGGATTTGTACATGATAATAGCACTGGAGAGAAGGTTGCAATGTTGGTCGGAAAGTGGGATGAAGCAATGTACTATGTGCTAGGGGATCCAACAACAAAGCCAAAGGGGTATGATCCAATGACAGAAGCAGTCTTGCTTTGGGAAAGAGACAAAGGAATTACCAAAACAAGATACAATTTCACTCCATTCGCAATATCCTTGAATGAACTCAGTCCGGGCTTATTGGAGAAATTGCCTCCTACCGACTCAAGACTAAGGCCTGATCAGAGACACTTAGAAAACGGGGAATATGAGTTGGCAAATGGAGAGAAGTTGAGACTCGAACAGTTGCAAAGACAGGTATTTCACTGCCATATCTATCTTTGCATAGAATAGCGTGCTTTAAAATTTTCCTACAAGTTAACAATATGCTGTGAACTTAGCAGTCACATTTCCTTTCAAACTAATTTCGGAACTTTGGTTGATTATGCTCTGCCATAGTATTCGTAATGAACACAATTAATTAAGAATGCACGTTGCTTTAGTTTTTAACATGCAACTTGGAGAAATATTGCTTTAGAAACATAACAAGCAACTTGTGTTTTCTCCTGTAGGCAAGAAAGCTGCAAGAAAGGGGGTGGCAGCCAAGATGGTTTCAGAAAGATGAGGAAGGCTGTTATCGATACATTGGTGGTTATTGGGAAGCAAGAGAGAGAAAGAACTGGGATGGAATTCCAGATATCTTTGGTCAGAGCAGCGAACCACCGTCGTGTCCAGTTGAATAATTGTTTTCACCTTTTGCTCTGCGATGCCCTTCTCCTTTCATCTCATCTATACCCAGGTATTGAGAATTGAAATCGTAATTTTAGACACAGCTTCTTGTTTAGTTACAAACAGAATGCGAAGTTTCAATGTAGTTACCCTAGTAAAAAATAGTTCATCTCAGTAACTTATGGAGGGGTATTTTGTTTATTTTGGTGCTTACTCTGAACCGAGAAAGTAAGCATCTATTGTTTTTTCATGCCCTCCATTTTTCAACTGTTGTTGTGCTTTACATATTAAATATTAATTAATATATAAATTATATAAAGATTTGTAAGCTGTTTCTTTTATTACATCCAAAAATGAATGAACTAATGCAAAAATGTTTCTTACAAGCAAAAAAGCTGGCTCGAGGTTTTTTCAGCATCCTGATTATTTCCATGCTTTCCTTCCCCTAAATTGTTTACTAGAGCGACTCTGTTTCTTCTTCTTCTCGTCCCGGGATCTAGCTGCTCTGGCTTTTCTCGCAGCAGAGGGCATAACCTTCTCATGTTGTTTCTGTCTATTACTTTTCCCACCAGTCTGCACTCACCAAGAGAAAAAAAAAGGGGGGGTGTCAAGCATCATAAAGGAAACAAAACCTTGTAAAATAATTCACTTATCTGAATAAAGAAAAACCTAAAAATTCAAAGCTGAGTCAAAATTTAAGATGAAATGGGTCTAAGATTGCAAAATTGGAGGAATAGAAATGAATATCGAACACCTAATCCACTGAATATTCTTTCAATTGAAAAATCAAAATAGAAATAAAAGTTACCTTTTTCCTTTTAATAGCAGCTTTAGCCTGGTATTTCCCTGTAGCCTCCCTTCCAGCTCTCGCTAACTCCAATTTTTGTTCCTTGGTTAGTCTCTCCTTCACATGAGACTATAAAGTGCAAAATCAAGTGAAAATATAATTAGAATGATTAGAAACCTTCACGTTGGATAGAGGATTTGGAAAGGAAAAGCAATTAAAGAAGCACTTGTTGAATCCAAGAATGAAGCCAGATTAGCTGAACAACAAAATTGGTAACAGATAGAACACTTACTTTAAGCTTTGCAGGATCCACCCGCCTAACACTCAGTTGATCAGAGCTCGGAACTTTGAATCCTACCCGAGCTAAAGCAGCTTTAGCTTCTTTCTTTGCCTAGTTATAGAACATAGAAGAATATAAAATATCAACATGCATGTCTATAAAATGCTAAAAAGTACAGAGAAAACGCAGGTTACAACATTTTTCAATGTTCGCCCAATTTCATGTTAGCTAACTGTACCTTCAGTTCCTTTATCCTTTGGAAGTCTTCATTAGAAAGAATGCCATCTGTTGAGTCTGATGAGGGTTTATTTAACTTCTCTTCAGCTAATCGTTTTAGAGCCCTAAGACTTGTGTCGGCAGCAGTAAGTTTTTCATCAAAATCAGAAAACTTCCTCTTACTGGGTTTAGATTTGTTGTCTTTTTTCATGTCCCTGACATCATTATCACCATCATCTTCTTCATCTTCAATCTCCTGCTCATCATCACTAAGGTCACTGTCATTTTCACCAATACTGTTATCATCATCCTCACTTCCAGAATCACCACTGTACACTTGATTATCTTCATCATCACTTGTGGCTACCATGTCATCTTGATCCTCGTCATCCTCCTCTTTAACTTCATTGGCATCCTCGATCTCCTCCTCTTCTTCCTCCTCATCATCTTCATCATCACTATCTGCTTCTTGTAATAACTCCATATCCGGTACATTGCTGACAACATTGACTTCTCCAAATGCTTTTGGCTTTGCCTTTGGATCAGTAGGACGGCCTCTATCCTTCTTAACCAATAATGAAGGACAAACCTGCAAGAAAGAAGACAGTTAATCTTCATACACTATTTATGTGCACATAATGAATGCTGAAACAGTCACATAAAGGAATGAAAGAACCATTGCAAGGTGGTGGGCCAAATACCTCTCTAAATAAAATCATCAGTGATCTAGCTGCAACTGAAACTGCCTTCTCATGTGATTTTTTATACAATACAAGGTCTTGCAGCAAATCCTCTGTCATCAACTAGAAACCAAAAAATAGGTCATTCTTCTGAGAGAAAGTGCTAACAGAAAAAAATATCTACATGAAAGCAAATGATCTGATAGGATTAGTTACCAAAGGGATACGCAAACATATTTCCCTTATCACATTCAGTCCAACAGCTATAGCCTGAAACAACCAAGTCAAATCAATAACAAGATGTGTTGTTTTGAAAATAACAAGAATACTAAAGCAACCACAAAAATAATACCTCTGGACGCGAACGATCATGCACAAATTGATTCACTATTTGTTTGAATAATGGTTCAACTGCATCTGGAGGCACCTGGGCAGACAAAACTTGAATTAGCAAGATGGGGAAACTAGAAACTCAATAAATAATGATCAGAGTAAGAGAGAGGTTATTTGAAAAAAAAAAAAGACAGCATTGCATCCAATCAATCAATCAAAAAGCAGAAGCCAGAAGCCTACCATATCGTGACATGCTTGAACAGCAGCAGCAAGTAAATTTGTGATATCTCGTTGATGTGGCTTCACAGACCAATAAAGTATTTCCATTAAGCACAACACTAATATTTCCATTAATCACAGCTTACTTAAAGCAACAATATAAACCGATTCACATAAAATACCTGGACATATTTCTGAAGATAAGAGTAAAAGTTTAACAATATCAATCGGTGAAGCCCCACAGTTCGAGCAATTAATTTCAACATCATCATCTTCACCTGGGATTTACATAAAGTTCCATATTCAATATAAAAATTCCGTGATATCTGAAATTATAAGGCAGACACATAATTTCCAGAAAAAGGATCTCCATTCGATTTTCATATCATAATTTCCCTTGACTGTGAGCCCATTTTCTCTATCATTTATAGTTGAATTTCCTAAGAGATACATGGAAACATCTGTATGCACAAATTGTTTTCAAATTTAACACTAGACACCTAATCAAACACAGAAACTGCAAACACAAGATGAAACAAACTTTGTCGAAAATGAAGAAATAATATAGTACGGTAATCACCTCAAAACGCTCATTGCAAGTCTGAAGGCGAGAGAGCAACTTTTCAGCAAACCCCTGAAAATAAAAATAGAATCTCAATATCTCTTTTATTCCTAAATGAGAGCTCCATAACTATTGAAAAAGGTCAACTCTAAGAAATTGTAACAAGAATAGGGGGGGACCTGTGCATCTTTAAGATGATTGAGCGGTGAATAATAACTTGAATTCCCATTTTCTGACGAGCGGCGTTGCTGCTTTTTCATGCTGCGGATGGCACGCTGCAATTTTGCCTTCTTTTTCTTTTTACTAGATACCGTGCCTTTATGATGAGCCTGAAATTTAAAACAAAACACCAGTGATGTAAATGTTTCCTTTGTCATTGCCTCAAATCCTCAACATCCCACGAATAGGGTAACTTGTCTTCTCTACAACTAAAGTTCAGCTTCTAAATGGGCAGTAGAATCTAATCATCATCACTAAATCGTTTAATACGTCCATATCAATATCAGGGAAGACAAAAACGCATCCCGACTTAGAGAAATGACACTAACCTTATAAATAGCCTCTTTACTAAGGACCGCTTGAGAAGTTTGAGGATTTTCATCATCACTGCTTGAAGCATCATTATCATCACTATCATCATCCTCAACCTTCTCATAATCTAGAAGAAATGACAGGGCAGCAATCATGATCCTGACAAATTCAAATACGATAACAAACTTTCATACATTAAAAGAATTATAGTAAAAGCATAAACTGTAGCCAACCCAAAATGAATACCTAGATGATGAATGAAAACATGCCATACAAATTGCATTTGCCGTTCTATCATCGAACCACACCTTTCTCCGGTGAAGCTCACAGAGTGTTATAAGAGATCTCTTAGCTTTAGCCTCATCCTCTTGCTATTAGAATAAGAGCAACTCCATAACATAAACCCAATAAATCCAAAAAAAGGGTGGGGGGAAAACAAATGAATACAAACCTGTAGCATTGCAAACAAGATATTCTGAAGTACTCTATTCTTAGCTTCATTTTTGTGCTTCTTATTCATACGTTTAATGCTATGAACAACATGAGAGAATGCCAATTTTCTCAAATTCCTATCGCCAAGAGTTTGAAGCTCCATGAACAATGCAAGTGTTTCACTGATATCAACCATCTAGCAATAAAAAGACTCATAATCGAATTTAACATTTCAACAAAAAATACAACTTGCATTGTTGGTTGCTAAGAATAACTGCTAAACGAATTCAGGAAAGAAACAAGCTTCATATCATTTGAAAAGAAAAAGGCGGTACCTTTCGATTAATTAAAAGAATCAAAGCTTGAGTAACATGACACCTCAGTCCTGAAGGCAACGAACGTGCAGAAGATTTGAGGAACTCGACGAGTTGACTTGGGAACTGAGTCAGTTGCTTGGGGTAAAACGGTGTCACGTGAGCCAAAAACATAGCTCGATCCCCAAGGTCTTTGGCGATGGTAGGATCGGCGCAGACACCAGAAGAAGAGACTGAGGTAAAATTGAGAGCTGCTTGCTGTTGAAATAGCTCGACAGCAGAGGTGAATTGGCTGTAGAGGAGACCTAGTTCAGTTTCGTAGCCTTCCGGATCGATTTTCATTTTCGATTGTAGCGCAGGAAGGCTCACCTTCTCGGAGCTCCGGCCAGAGGCGGAAAGCGCCTCCGCCGTCATTCCGGTTATAAAGTGGTGATTTTACTATAACAACTTCCTTTCAGTTGCATAAACCCTAATTAAATCCTAGCACCGCACCAAATTTTGTTTCCGTACATGTCGTCGTTTATTCATCTTTTATTCTTTTAAGTAATTTTTCGTATAATTGGTAAAAAAAAAAGTAATTTTTTGTGGACGACATCATTTCAGCCCGAAGCCCACATTAAATGTTTGGGTCAAGGGTGGACCGGGTCAACCCGAGCGGATCACTTTTTATTTTTCCTATTTTTATTTTAAAAATTGATAAATCTCTATATATTTTTAAAGGGCCGAAAAATTTTGTATTTTTATTTTTATCCTATCTAGAGTCATATAATTTTTAAGAATTAATCACGAGGTATTCTGGATGAATCTCAACTATTAACAGTATCTTTAAATCATAATCATATTCAAACTAATACTCGTTCGAGAACGGTAGGTACCTTTCAAGAGGTAAAATTCTGACCCTAAATTTTAAACCATATCTAAACCCATATATTTAAATGAATAAGTCCAATACAAAGTTAAAAATAATTATTCAAATTAAAAAATATTAGAAGTGGCTTTGAAATCAATCTCTTTTTCTTTTGAAAAAATAAAAAAAAAATTGACACAAGTTTCCATTCCCAACCAACACCACTCTTTTTTTTCTGATTTTTCATTTCTCTTCTTAAAAAACCACTTTATTAACTTTATTTTAAACATTGGGGGGAGGGGGATATAAAAGACTCCGGGTTTTTTTCATTTTAAGGCCATTTATGAAACTTAGCCTCTGGGTCGCAGACTGGCGGGCCGGGTCAAGTCCAACAACACTGAATAACAGAAATTATATCATCTTCGGTTCGCCATTTGGTAATAGAGCCACGGCTACAATGAAACTCCAACGCTTAACTAATAAAACGACAATCATGGCCATGAAAAGCAGACGCTACTGTGGCTCTCAGGTAACCCTTTCTCTGTCCTCTTTGCTTCATCAATACTATCTTTCTGGTTATTTATGTAGTTGCTTATGCCATGTTCTTTTTCGGCTAACATGTGATATAAAGGTTGCTTCTTTTTTTCTTTTTCACCTTCAATTTTCCGTTAGCAAAGCAGATTAATTATAATGAAAACAAGTTCATTTATGAAATTAATCTTTGTTTTGAAAATATAATTGTCTCCCATCATTTTGCGTAATGCCCATTTTTGTATATTAAAGAATGGGTATGCTTTTTGTACTTTTGAAGTAAAGAGTAATATAGTTTTATGATTCTTTAAATTGGGTTACATTGTTTTGCCCTATAATATTTCTGCATTCAATTTGGAAATAATCAATGGAACTACGTGTTTGGCATTGCTCGTGCTTTTCACCCTTTGGCTTTTAGAAAGCACTTATAAGAAAGCAGTATTTTGCTACTTTTATAAAATCAACTTAAAAGCCAAAACAAGGCCCAAACAATAATACTAGTAATTTACTTTGAAGTTAAATAGTGCTTAAAAATTGCTTTTGAACAATAAACACCCTTGTGAAGAGAAGTTTTGTCGAATTTTCATTGGAATTTATGTTTCTTCACTCATTGGGCAGGGTTTTTCTGAGGTCAAACTCAATGGTGAAGAGTTATTTTCTAACATACTTGACAGAAAATGGATGCTACATGTTCCCGATACTAAAATCCACCGGATAATGCTTTCACCAGCGCAAGAACAAGATAGAACAGGACTATTTGGTAATTTAACATTTATGAACAAATCTTGCTCATATTCTGGAGATCACATGATGGAGACAGTCAGTCAAAATCCATCTTTCTATATTGTGAGGGATGATTTGTTGCATCCATTAGTAAATGGTAACAAAGCAAGAAAATTAGATGCATTGCTTCCGCTACTCGTCAAGCATTCGGTAACTGATGTGGTAAGCTTTACATTCCATTTAGACAAGAAAATTTTGTGTTACAGATGTGTTTTTGATTACTAAGATGCAGATATGCTTCTTGTGAGCTTATTGAAATCTCATTCTTCCTTTATTTTGACTTATTCTGATCTGCTTGTAAGTATTGATGATTGTAAGATAAGAGAACGTGTGATATATATACCTAGAACAAAACTAGTCACATTCCATCTAGAACATGTTTCAATAGAATTTGTATAGAGCAGTTGAATCAAATGATCTTGCTGATCAACTAGCTAATGTTTTTCAAAGAAGTTTCAACTTGTAGGTAGTTTTGTCAATATTTTTGCACAAGTAATTAACTTCTGAATTTTAGGGGCTGTGAAGAGCAAATAACATTCAAGTGGGACATTTTCTAGGTTACCTGTGGAGGCTGTCAAAGTGCACATACCGCAGCTGTTGGTATGTACTTTTGCTACCGGCATTTAACAGTAGTTTACCTTTTTTCCATCTGAGTTTTCTCACGCTTAGACTACTGATATATTCTTTTTTTTGGCAGCTGTTTCATGTGCAGAGGCAGGAATAAATTCGCATTTGCTTCTGCGAGGGGAGCAGCCTGAAGTACTGACTGGCTATAACCTGATCTCAACATTACATGGAAATGTAACTTATGTTCCAAGGAACCTCTATGCCCATAGGGAGAGTATGCTGAAGAACCATGCTAATTTGGTCGCAGGAAATACCGGTCTTGTTCTATGGTGTGGTGATATCCTTGAGACTTTTTTGATAAACCAGACATCTATGGAGCAAATAGATGCTCGTACAAGCATTGAGAACCATCCAAAGAAGGTCTTGGTCATCAACGAAGGAGCTGGGGATGTTGTAGCTTTGCTAGGTATATAAACAGAAGTCTTGCTATAAAAAAGTATATGTGTATTTTCATTTGTGTACTTATTTTGAAATCTGCTAAGGGAGTTCAGATAAAGTTTAGATGCTACATGCAAGTAAAATTTTCTTCTTATTGTTGAACGGTTTAAGTGTCATTTCTGATTTTTTTAAGACTGTTGTCTTCACAAATATCTCGCACTGCTACTATCAAGTTGGAATTTACCATTGATCTCATTACTAGTTCATTCTAACAATGTCTTAAAAATGGTTACTTTCTGTAGGTGTCATTCGCCTGGTGAAGTACTTATGCCAGGATCATTTAATTGGAAGAAAGAGACCCATAAAATTGGTCATAGATGCTGGAACTGGTACCACTGCTATTGGTTTGGGACTTGGAGCCTTGTGTTTAAGGCGGGTTTCGCTTTGTGTTACATCCTTTTTGTCAAAGTGATATATATGTATATAGACCCAATAGTTATGTTAATGGCAAGTCCAAATTAAAATGCTGAAGTGCTTGAATTTTCTATTTAAGTCTTATCATATAGTGACTATCATTGTTTTTAGCTCAGGCTTCCATGGGAGGTAACTGCAATAATGCTGGTTGATACAGTTGATGCATACAGACAAAAGGAAAAACACCTGATTTCTGAGTTCAGGACAAGATTTGGTTATCATTTGAACAACGTTGACGACTGTTTAAATGATGTTGAAGGTGGCATTGTTCATTGGGTACACCGCAAGCACAAGAGAAGGTGATTAATCACTAATCACTACCATTTTGGCTCCATTCTTCAAACTTACAATTCACCTGTTTAATCCAATGTTCGATCGAGTCATACTTTTACCGAAATTTCTGATCCATTTCTTCCTATATTTTTGCATCTCTCTTAGATTCGGCAATGTATTAGAAGGGGAGGTAGAAGCATGCCAACAAATCGCACAACAAACAGGCATTCTAGTGGATCCTGTATATACATTAGCTGCTTGGGAAATGGCAACTCAGCTAAGTAGGGAGAAAACAGAAAATGGTGCAGAAGTGGTAATGCTTCATACAGGGGGAACGCTTGGCAATTTTGGGTTAGCACAGAGGTACAAAACTTATTTCCATAACCTTAGAGATGGATTCTAAAAACTTGCAGATTATAACTTTTTGTATGCTAGAAATTTGGGAATTCTCTGTACCAAAAATTGAGGTTTGTAATTTGTATGACCATTGCTGGGCACTTCTTTTAGTGCATTGTTAGTTGATCTGTTCTTGTATTTTGGGATGGGCTATTTCAGCTTATTGGGCTTGGGCCTTTCCTAATTACTTTGGACAATACCCTCATCTTTGCAATCCAAAAGCACCCATTTTCCTGATATTGATTACTGGCAGGATTGGAATAAATAACTTTTCATAAAATTTTATGAAATTAATTTATTTATATTTTTTTGAAGGAAAATTAATTTATTTTTTATTTGAAGTTAAAAAAACCATGAAAATCCATTTGAATTTCTTTTTTTTTTTGTTTTAACTAATATCAAAACATGAAACTTATGACCTATATTAGAACTCAAGAATAAATACAAGAGAAAATTACAATTTCCTCCTTGAGTTTTACCAAAAAGAACAAAAATCTCCTTATATTTTTTTAAGTTGACTAATTTATTATTAGGTTTTAATTCCGTTGGACAATTTGATTATTCCGTCAATTTTTTTATTAAAAATGGATAACTTTATTAATTTAAAAAGAAATGGATCAATTTATTAAATATAAAATTGTGTCATTTATAAAACTTCACAAAAACTAAGGATTGATATGGAATTAGACAATCAGATCTATTTCTTTTGTTTTTATTTTTTGATTTGCTATCCTACCAATTCTCTATTTCTTTGCTTATTTAAAGAGAAATAAATTAAAGAGGAGATGGAAGCAGTAGCAACAAACATCGTAGTAGCCAAAGTTGCAGAGCCAGTGGTTGATTCCATTTGGTGTCAAAATTCGTATATATGGAACTACGGTGACAACCCCCAAAGCCTCAAGGATCAAGTGGAGAAGCTGAAAGACAGAAGAGCAGAAGTAGATGAGGCCACTAGAATTATTGGGAAAAAAAGAGAGAAATGAGAAAAATTGTGGCAGAACAGAGGAGGAGAGAGAAATAAGGCAACCGAAACTTTCGACACTGATAACTCCTACACCACCTATTCGATCATCAAGATGCGCTCACCACTGCAAAGCTTATCCTCTTGCGAGTCCAACTGTGGTGGCATGATCGTGAACCCTCGTCACTGTACGCGCATGAGAAATGTTTGGTGGTCCTGTGACTTTACTGTTCACCGACGACTTCATTTGCGTTTTTCGATATCTTCCGGCCACTTTCCGTCTAATTTGAGTGTATATTTTGAATTCTTTCTCCTTAAACTTTGTTTTTATGTATAACTTGTTGTGTTTGGTTGCGTTTTTCAATGAGTATTTTTTGGTAAATTCCATTCGGTTTTTATGGTTTTCTGGCAAAAATAAGCAAAATCTGTCAATTTGTTTGTGTTTTAGGCATCCTTGTGTGATAACGGCTCCAATTGGTGGTTTTGGTTGCATTCAAGGCAGCTATGGAGGTTTGAAGAAGAATGACTCTTCTTAATTCCATATCAAGCCTCAATTTTTATAAAATTTTATAAATGACCTAATTTTATATTTAGTAAATTGATCCTTTTTTTTTAAAAAATTAATAAAGTTACCAATTGTTAACGAAAAGATTGACGAAAGAATCAAATTTTCTAACAGATTTAAAATATAAGAATAAATGAGAGATTTTTGTTTTTTTATAAAACTTAGACAGGAAATTTTCAATTTCTCTAAATACAATATCGTTTCAATTTATTTCAATGAAAATAAATTTGGCTACCTTCCATTTCATTCATGCAATAAATTATACATGCAGTCATTTTCTTTTCTTTCCTTTTCCTAGCAGGGACTTGTTTTATGTAGTACTATGTCTATGTTATTTAATGCTTGTTTATGTACTGTCAATAAATCTTAAATTCTTATAACAATGCATCCAATATTTATTTAGGGGCAGTAAGTATGGCAACAATTTTTTTAAGAAATTAGTATATATTTGTAAACTTGAAACTTAATTACATGGGCTTATATGATTAAAATTTGCTCTGAAAATAATAATATTTTATATTTTTTTATCTCTGATTTAAATAAAAATATAATAAAGTAAATAAAATTAAATTAGTACAATGTTAAATAAAATACTATGAGTATTTATTTTTTTATAAAATTGGAAACATGGGGAAATAATAAAAATAAATAAACTATAAAAAGAGAGAATGGAGTGGAGAAATTAGTTAGTATTGGTGCATGTTTGTTGGAGAGTGGAGTGAGTGTTGACAGAATAGGGATGGAGATGACTATAGAACAGTAAATTCTTGGAGGAAGGGAAGCAATTTGGGTAATATTATATACATTGGCACCTTCACCTAATTTTTTTATGCTTCAACATTCTTGGTTGCAGTGTTATTTTCAGAATTAAATTAACATTTCTATACTACCAATACTATATTAAATGATAGAATATTTCTTTAAAAAATATATATAATACAAATGATAGATACTATAAATTTATCCTTTGTTGAAATGTTTTGAACAATGTTCTAAAACACTAAGGTTTTCGATTCTATATCTCTTTCAACTGTGGGATGTAATTTTTTTTTTAATTAAAAAAAATCTCACAACTTAGTATTAGTCAAATAAAAAAAATCTAACTTACCGATTAAGGTGTAGCCTAAATGGTCATCTTACCTTACACAGAGATAGGTAGAATGTGAAGTTTGATTCCTATCATCTACGTTGTTACGTAACTCTAATAAGTTAACAAGTCTAGGCTAATTCATAAATAGAGAGTAAACAATATACAGCAAGCTACGCTAAGTCGACAGAATTTTTTAATTGAGCCCAATTGTGATGATCAAGGCCAAAGTCTATTAAATTAAAGGGTGTTTTAAGAACAATTTTTAATTTAAGATGTGAAATGTTCGAAGGGATAAATATAAGGACTTTAACATTTAGTCCAACCACAACCAAAAAACGATTTGCCACATTGATGAGACTTAAAAGAAAGCACACATGTCAAAATGTTTAATACTAATTTATAGTTGCATTCGAACTAGATCCCACTGAACAAATTGTAAGTATAATATAAGGTTCTGATTTTTTATACTAGTATTTTTTGGAATCCAGCTTAATTTATGTTCTCAACTTGGAATAATTATTTATCAATTTATTTATCTTTTTAATATTTTTGCTAAATTATTTATATATTTTAATAAAATGTTTCAATTAGAACAGCTTGATTTTTTTTTTTTAATCTAATTGAGAGATTTAGTTAAAGTGTGTGATAAAATTTTATAATTTTTTTAATAATACATAAATCGAGCATTATACATAAACTTTATAGTACCTTTTGAGTCTTTTTCTACCTTTTTTTTTTATATTGAAACTACTATTCACGACAGCATTGTGTCAAATAATGTGGATTCAATTAAATAATTACTACTCAAATCACCCACTAATAATAGGGATTTCAATGCAATTTGAGTTAAATCAATCAAGAAGTGTCATACTAGAAGTGCTCTATTATAATAACAAAAATTAATGGATAGCAGCAATTTATGGTGGCTTTTTAGTAGTATAATAAAATAATTAGGAACAAAGACAAGAACATGGGAAGGAAGCAAAGTTCCTTGTAACAAGGGGAGCAATTGAGTATGGTCCCATAAAACTTTTGTCTGCCTAGGTTTCTTTTTTTTCCCCCTTCTTTTTTCTTCTATTCTATATTTCTATTTTTCTACTATTAAAAGAAGGAAAAGAAGAAGAATTATAGCAATCAAATACTTTTTGCATACACTTACCCAATCATACTAAGATTATGTTTGGACAAGTACTATGGAATATCTATCATGCTTATGTTCTCTTTTTTTTACCCTACCCATATGGTATGTCTTTGCCTTTCTCTCTCTATACGACTATATTTAAATTATATGGATATCAACATTTATTACTAGTTAATTAACTTTTTTTACGACATAGGTTAGTGATGAGTGTTCCAGCGATTTGATGAATTTTTAGAATTCAAAATTTCCATATTAGTACTAAAAAAATAAGGGGGAAAAAACATTCTTCCTTGTTTTCTGAATGTATTTATAAAGTGCCAATTAGATGTGATTCTAATGATCCTATAATCTTTGTTATATTTTTAAAAGTAGACTACTTATTTTTCAGCGCACAATATTTTTCAGTAGATTAGACTTTTTATAAGTTTAAAGAAAATCTACAATAATCTGTGGGTAATCCTCGTTATCATTTTATGTGTCTAAAATTAAAAATATCATCTAACTGATTAGGATATACGATTAGACTTTCTATATATTTTTAAAGAATGTGAGGAATAAATATTATCGATTTTGATTTCTCTAATGGAAAATAAAATGTCATCATTTTAATCAAATAGTATAAAAAAAGGAATAGTTACAACATTCTATATATTGGAAAAAATATAAACAATTTTCAATCAAATAATGGAATATGAAAATCTAATGAATTTTTCTTATTTGGATCAAACACGAGGCTAGAATTATTGAAGGATTCTTTTATCATTAGGATTGATAGAAAATAAAATAGTATAAAAATAAGAAAATTGAGACCACACACACTAAACAAATATTCCAACTTTTAGAAAATGTGGGGCTAAATGAGGCATAACATAAGGAATGTTTTATGGTTAAAAGAACTTAATATAGTAAGGGAGGGGAGGGGGGGTCCTTTATGAAGGGGTGGGTATAAAGGAAAAACATCCCTTTCAATTGCTTTTTGTGCACAGAAAAAGGAAAACCTAAATTGGCCCATGAACTCATGTGCAGGAAATGGGGAACACAGTAACATAAACCCTTAATTAATAGGATTCCACAATTAATTAACTATCTTATGCTTAACAACATCTGTTAGTAAATACTACTCTCTCTGTTTTCGAGAAATAGAGGAAAAATCATTTTTTAGAGAAATTTGTTAATCGTCCTTAATATTCTTATGGTATAATTAATGGGAAAATCAAATTAATTCTGTGATTTATGATTAATGTATTGCTATTAAATTTCATTAATGGCATATTATAATACTTTTACCCATTCCCATGTTTTTGAAAAGAAAATTTCTTTGAAGAACAAATTTATAATTTTTTTCTATGCAAACTAAAGGAGTAATTAATTACTTAAATAAAACATGATGGAATAGTATTTTTTTTTTTAACATAGATTATTTATTTTTGTATTTAATTTATAAAGTTAGTTGCAACGGAAGAATTGCTCTTGTGCATAAATATTTGTAGTAAAACCTATATTTAGAGCTGCCCTGATCAGATTATGCGCAAGAATGTACCAACTTCTTGATACATAAACACAGAAAAACATTAATATTATTTATTATAGAAACTATCCCGGCCACAATATGAACTTACTTTTTCTCCATTATTGTTAAATCAACAGATTCAAAGCTACCTTCTTGCAGCTTTTGCTATTTACATTTGTTCTACTTCACATGGCATACTATTATTTTCCTCTATTATTGTTAAAATTTAGTAGTGGAATTTGACTTGATGTAGCTTAAAGTGGGGCCATAACAAGGTCCATAATTAGTAGGCTAGAGTTGGCAAAATTTAGCTTTCCTAAGTATAATTGCTTTCTCAGAAAATTAAATTAAAAATGATAGATAGAGTAACATTAAATTATCATTAGGAAAATTGTGTTCGGTTGAATTAAAGAAAAGTTATAAAAAAAATCCTAAGTTATATTTATTTTTAATTTAATTTAGAAAGGATAAAAATATATTATTTTTATTTTACAATTTAATATGTAATTTTTAAAAATTCAACTTTTTATGGAAAATACCTTTTTTTACGTGATAATTAAAGACTAAATACCTTTTTTTACGTGATAGCCTCAAAAATTAACCACATATCATTTTTCATTTTTTCTAAACGCCCCTAAATTTTTATAATTCGTCAAAAGAAAAATTTATTTCTTTATTTGGTGTTATGTATTGTACAACATCAATTCTAACTAATTTATATTTTAAAAATCTAGAGTTATTATAATATGACTGGTTATAATAAACTAATACTAATTATAAACATAAAATACTCTTTTTTTTCCTGAAAAAAAAATACTTCTTTTTAAATGGCTTATTAAAATGTAAATATTTTAATATAATAAAAGTTAGAAATTAAAATTTTTTTTTTTACATAGAAATTTAAATTTCATCTCTATTATATTAAGTATTTTATATATATATTAATACTGTTTGAAAAACCCAACATAACATGAGAACCACGAGGCAAGGATTCCTACTAAATTCACACAACCATCTCCAAATTTATTTTTAAAATAAATTTATTTTAAATATAAACTTATAAAAATTAAATGGATAATGTTAAAATTATATATTTAAATTTATTTTTTTATAATTTTATTGAAAATTCTAACTTATATTTGTAAGGCATATCATAAAAAATTTGTTAGGAATTGTGATATTTTCAAAAAAAATTATTGTTAATGTTTGGAAAAATTATTTGTTATAAATAAATTGTTGATCCTTTATTAGTTATTTACATAACTAACAACA
>CATIWJ010188139.1:0-39362 GCA_949640765.1 Croton laevigatus
AATCTCAATATAATGGAGAGTTAGTTCCTAAATTTTGGCTCCAACCCACTCTCTATGTTCCAAAAAATAAAATACAGAGTGACTATCACTCTCTATTTGTGAAGAGTCAAATGACTCTTTACTACATTTTGTAATTAATGACATTTGAAGTTCCAATAAAATGGAGGGGAATTAATAGAGAAAAAGAAAAACAAAATTGATAATATTTTTTTGGAAACAACAAAATAAAGAGTTATTATAAAGAGTGTATTGGAGTTGAACATTTAATCTACATAATCTACATGTTAGATGCTCTTTATAATTTAAAAAATGCTCTGTAAAAGAAAGATCACCATTGAAATTGCTCTTAAATAGCTATATTTGCCAAACAAGGCTTATAGCGTTTCAAAATCCACCGCTTCAAACCCTAATCACTATAATAAAAATTGAGTTACCGAAGAATTTAAATATCAGTGTTTAGGGTTACACTTCAACCGCTAAACACTAATATTTTCTAGGAATTTTCAATTCTCAATAGCTAAAATTCTCTCCGGCACCCGCATCTTAGTCAAAGTGTGCTAGTATTAATAATACTCTACTAACTAGGTTAGGCAAAATAACACACTATTCACATGCTTATTATATTAAACAAAAGCTTTGTGTTTTATATTAAACAAAAGCTTTGTGTTTTGGTCAATAAATATTAAAAATTTATAGTGGCCAGTCTTTCGTCTATAAGCATTTTCACTCAAAAGGGGTGTCTCATGCGATTTATTTATTTACTAGTATTATTTTAAGTGTTTGTTATTATTATTAGAGCAATAATTTTATATTTGTAATAATGAACCTTAAATTTTGGCAGAAAAGCTGGCTTATATCATATGATCACGTTTATGGTATAACAAAACAGAAAAATAGTTTCTTCTAAAAAACAGAAAAATAGTATTTTAAATTTTTTTTTTAAAAATAAAATCCTTTTAAAAACATAATAAATAAATCTAACTTTTAAACTAAAAAAGAAAATTTAAATAATGGACAAAACTTAAGAATGAGTTTAGTAGCTAATTGAATACTGTCTAATATCTTAAAATATCATCATGGACGAATGTGTCATCTTAATTAAATTCGATATTTTTATATATTTCATAATGTTATTCCATGCTCTCAATGTAATTCTTCGATCCCTATACTTCCGATCAATATTAATGATCAATGTAGAATCAAAAGTGGGAGGGAGGGGTTGAATTAAGTGTAATGTATAATCGAATTTTGAAAAAAATAAAACATAAAGAAAATAAAAAATAAATAAAAGTTTGAGGGGCTGAAACTTTCAAATAATACTAATAATAATAATAATAATAACCATATTATTGTTGTTGTTGTGGTTGTTGTTGTTGTCAAGAAAAATAACTCTCTTCTGTCTCTCCCAGCCCTTATTTTTATAGTGTTTGGGGCTGCCGTCGATCATTTTCGGTTGACAGTAACCTAAATCTTACTTTATTTTGTATTACTTTCTTTCGTTTACTCTAAATCTATGTGTTTTTACTATTTTATCACTTTAATATTCATCTAAGGGGGCTGCTCGTGCTTAGAGTGGAGGAAAAATCTAAATCTAGAAGATCATTGGTCAAATCTACTTGTGTACTAATAGATTTTTACTTGATCATCTGTATCTTTCAACAAAAGTGTACATTTTCGCCACTATTTAGCATTTACCTTGGGGATTCTTGCTTCAGTCTATCAGTTGGAAGTCAAAATTATCTCGTTCGATCAGTTAGTCTCTCATTGGAGAAGTGGATTGGTGCTCACCATGGTTTCTTCTCATCTTTTAGAAGATTAGGGAGTTCATGCAAAGTTTTGTTTGGTTTTTTCTCCTTGTTATCTCCCCAAATGATTATTGTTGTTTGTGTTTATTAGTTTTTGTATTGTTGTTTCTGATTTTGGTATTATTGGTTTGTAGTGGTTATTTTCCGCCCTATAGGTGTTATCTCTCAGCTTTATGCTCTATTTTATTAATGAAAAAAATAACTTTGGAGAAAAAAAAAAAAAATAGAAAAACACACTTTTGAGAGGAGCAGCCTCTTGTGATATTTCATACTAAATGCAACAGATTGATTTAATTAGTGCATTAGTTAAAAAGGTGATAAATTGATATTTCGAGGAACAAACCCTCCACTTCACACCCACTCAAATTCTATTAAGTATTTTAAAATACATATATATTCCAAATTCAACTGCGATGTGCTAGAGAACTCAACATATTTTCTCATATTATATCATCAAATTGATAGAGAAATTAAAAAAAATACTATAAAATAAACTATGAAAAACAAAATGATCGGTGGTACAAAAGCATTAAATAGCTTTATTGAGGCGAATAACATTTTTTCCTCCTTAAACTATTCAATTTTTTAATTTTTAACCCTTCCATAAATTAATGGGTGCTTTTAGACCCTAAACTATTTAAAAATTATTTTATTGCACTTTCCGTCCAACATTTAAGGGAAGCACTCCAATCCAACAAAGGCGCCTGAAAACAGCAGCAACTGATGTTGAAAATTTTTCAAATAAAAGCGTTTGGTTTGATTAAAAGAGAAGGGGATAAAATTAGGTTGCAATCTCTTACTCTTCATTCATTTAGGCTTTTCTGCAAACAACTAGTGTACATTTCCTCTTGTGGATGCAATGTAATAATAGCATATAAGAAATTTCAGAATAATAACATAATCAGTTAAAGCACTCCTTCCAACAAAATATTCTAATAACAAATCCATTCAAAGTGGTTTGTGGTGGAGGTGTTCAAGTAGCAACCACGTCGATAATTGTTAAAAGTGAGAAAGTTGGATAGTTAAAATGTTATTGCCCCTTTGTCGATAATTGGTGGCATATTTCATACTATATGGGAATATGTTTTTATTCACACAAAAAATAAAAGAAGAAAAAAGTAAAGCCTATTACATATGCATCAATCAAGAAGAATGGACGAGTTTTGTTTTTAGGGTAATGATTGATAAAGATCGGGAATATATTTGGTCGAATAAAATAAATTATCTTTTTCTTTAAAATAAAATCGTTGATGAATCCGTAAAAATTCTTCCAAAAAAAATGGTAAAAGCCGCTTTTATTTTCTCAATCTTGCAAAGAATCGAATGCCTTTAAGATAATATTTTCTCTTAAAAAAAAAAAAAAACAGGAGGAGCCCATCATTGTCGAAAGCTCCATTCCTTCAGTATGGCATTGTAGAAATTACAAATATATTAAAAATAATCAATTAGAAAGAAATGTAATAATATCATATGATATATATCAGGAGGCCTATTTTTAAGCCAAAAAAAAATATGCCTATTTTTGGAGAATATATATATATTTTTTAGAAGTTATAACCTAACAAATTAGCATTGATAAAGTTGGTAACATACTTAATTTTCATAAAATACATTTTATAAATAAAATATTATTTTCAAAATATCCATAAAAACCATTTGAGATTATACAGTTGAATTCGCATCTGGGGGGATACAAATAGGATTGCAGAGTCCAAAAAATACAGCCATGTTTAATATATAGAAAGTGGGGTGACATTCGCCAACTCACTAATTTCTCTTTTTCTTATTCTTTAGCATATTTTTTTATTATCACTGCATTAATATATTTGTACCATCTAAAATCTTTTCCATAATCTCAAACATAATTCAAAGTACTTATTCTTCAAAATAAGATGGGCAAAAAAAAAAAAATACTGATTAATTTTCAATAATTAAGTTTGAAGATATTTTATAGGGAAAAAAAACCTTTCTTCATGTAAAAGGAAAAAATTGAATTTGTACCACTGGCTGCAAAAACCAAATAATTTTGTTTAATTAGCGATTTGGGTGTATTACTTTACTAATTATTTTTAAAAGCCCACGATAATGGACATTTTTAAAAAAAGTAAATCTCACATCACGATGTACATAACTAGTTAAAGTATTAATTAACAAAATTAATAAAGCATGAGTAAAAACAAATTTAAATGGCCAATTGGTCACAGTCATCTTTCTTGAAAATCATTCATTTGATACATACATGTAACATCATTACTCCTTTATAACTGTATAAATAGAGTAGAGAAGACTAGAAGAATCATTCCATTGAGCCTTGAGTCTTATTTTCTCTCTTTCTAATGTGATATATGCACTAATCTTTGAAATACCCACTTCCAAAAAGATCAGTAAAATGAGTTCACCAAAGAAGAATGAGAATGAGAAGACGATGAGCAGAGAAGAAAGCAAATCCATAGCCATAATCTTCAGATATGCAGATTGGGTTGATATATTGCTTATGATTATGGGTACTATTGGAGCTATTGGAGATGGCATGTCAACTAACTGTCTGTTAGTTTTCGCCAGCCGCATAATGAACAGCTTAGGCTATGGAAATCAACAAAATCAACTCAACTTCATGACCCAAGTTGAAAAAGTAGTCAAACTCTTTTTTTGTTTTTCTTATTCTGTTTTTCATATAAAGACTGAAACTTACCTTTCCCATTTTGGTGTTTTTAACAGTGCAGTTTATATTTTGTGTACTTGGGATTGGCAGTCATGGCGGTGGCTTTTATGGGTAATTTCAAAAGTTCTTTGCTTTTTTAGTTCAACCACTGTTTCAAGATGCTATAACAATATGGGTTTTGGTTAAAGAATCCGCTAGACCCAAACAATATAATTAAGGACACAGCTACCCATTATTTTATATGGAACCCTAGCTTGCTAGCTAGTTAATTAGCCCTAATTAATTTTCAATTTCTGTATCTAATCAAATATTAATGTGATGATTACTACTTATTATAATTGCAGAAGGTTACTGTTGGAGCAAAACCAGTGAAAGACAGGTTTTGAAAATCCGATACAAGTATTTGGAATCTGTACTTAGACAAGAGGTTGGGTTTTTTGATTCACAAGAAGCTACTACTTCTGAAATTATTAATAGCATTTCAACAGATACTTCTCTTATCCAAGAATTACTTAGCGAAAAGGTAATTATAATAATAATCATTATTTTTCTTTAATTATCGTGTAATTAGTGATCTAATTATAATTACGTAATTAATTTTCAGGTTCCCATATTTCTGATGCACGCATCAGTTTTCATATCAGGACTTGCATTTTCAACGTATTTTTCATGGAGACTATCACTAGTAGCTTTTCCAACTTTACTTTTACTTATAATTCCTGGAATGATTTATGGGAAATACCTTCTTTACTTATCGAAAAAAGCACGAAAAGAGTACGGAAAAGCAAACGCGATCGTCGAACAAGCCTTAAGCTCTATTAAGACAGTGTATGCTTTTACTGCTGAAAAAAGGATTGTTGAAAGATATTCAGTAATATTAGAAAAGGCATTAAAGCTTGGCATCAAACAAGGTATAGCGAAAGGTCTTGCAGTCGGAAGCAACGGCTTGTCGTTTGCTATATGGGCATTTATTGCTTGGTATGGAAGTCATTTGGTTATGTGTAAAGGAGAAAGTGGTGGAAGGATCTATGCTGCTGGCATTTCCTTCATTCTAGCAGGACTGTATGTATTTCTTCCCATTTTCTTAATTTTTAAATATAAAGCACTATTTTCAGAGCAGATTTTGCTAATGCGTGCTTTGTCATTAGCACGCATTAGCAAAATCTGCTCTGAAAATAGCATCACCCTAATTTTATTTCTAATTACTTATCTTATTGTTGAAGGTTTTACTATAAATTAGTTTGTTAAAGGGTTGATTAATTAAGTGTTTACTGTATATTCTTTGGATTGACAAAATTAATTCATGTTTTGACAAGTTAATTTCTTTTTAAATATTCGTTTGAAAAGAGAAATAACTTTTCAAGTATTATTATTCTTCCTGATATGAAACACAATTATGGTCAATAGAATCCAATTGTGGGTGGGTTTTTACTGATTTGATTGAATGTTCGAATATTGTTTTATAAATTTAATATAATTAAATTGAAAAGAGGAGAAGGAATTGTTTTAAGAATATATTCATGTCTCTAATTCATGTGTCTGTAAAGTGCTTCAAAGTTGCATTTTTGTACAGTCAAACATATGAAAACTGAAAAAAACGTGCTGCAATTCAATACTTCTTATTCTGTTTTAGTAAAGAAGAATATATATATTTCATGCACATGTTTATGCTTTTATTCATAGATTATAACTATTTATAGATTCAAAATTTTTCTGCCACCTATTGTCTTCCACTTATCTATATATTAGTATTAAAAATACGCTAACTGTATCAATATTTCTAACATTTTTTAAGGAAGTCAAAAAGGGAACATTAATAAGAGAATTTTTAGAACAGACTTTAGAAGAAATGTGTTAATAACTTGAAATGCATTATAAGCCACAGAAATACAAAATCTTGATTCCTTTTTGGTTAATTTCTTTTAATAATTTTATCAAAGTAACCAGATGAAGGATTTATATTTTGATTAAAATGACTTAGTCTTAAAAATAATACAGTTAATTAAATTACACTAGACGTTAAATCTTTGAAAAATCATATTTCAGGAGGTCTCTAATGTCTTGAAATATAGTAGTATATGATTTTAGTTAACCAGTGTATAGAGTTACTTATATCGTCTATTTTCGTTTATGCATTTAATTTGTAGTTTAAAATGTTGAGTTATAATTAGATAATAATTATCAAAATATGCATAAATTATCCAAGAGTTCAATTTCATCTATTTGCTATAATTTGCACAGCATAACGTAACTTAATAGTAAATGCGTATGTGACCCGTTATAAAGGTAGTAGTAAGAACTAAGGCTGTAAAAATGCAATGCAGGTCCCTTGGAATTGCACTTCCTGATTTGAAGTACTTCACAGAAGCATCAATAGCAGCAGCAAGAATATTTGACAGGATTGATAGAGTTCCAGCAATTGACAGTGAAGATACAAAAGGACTTGTATTGGACAAAATGCAAGGCGAAATAGAATTCCAACATGTCAAATTCATATACCCATCTCGTCCAGATTCCACTGTTCTTAAAGATTTCAGTCTCAAAATTGAAGCAGGAAAAACAGTAGCTCTTGTTGGTGCAAGTGGAAGTGGAAAGTCCACAGCCATTGGATTATTACAGCGATTTTATGATTCTAACGGTGGGTTTGTAATGATTGATGGTGTAGATATAACAAAATTGAATTTGAAATGGATAAGAGGAAAAATGGGTCTTGTTAGTCAAGAACATGCTTTATTTGGGACTTCAATTAAAGAGAATATAATGTTTGGAAAGCTTGATGCTACTATGGATGAAGTTACGACTGCAGCTATGGCTGCAAATGCTCATAACTTCATTAGACAGCTTCCAGATGGTTATGAAACAAAGGTAATTAAATAAATTTTACATCTTTTTGTTTCTGATTAAGAATAGTTTTGAATCTAATTACATGATTGTATTAATTTTGAGAAGGTTGGAGAAAGAGGAGCACTTTTATCTGGCGGACAAAAACAGAGAATTGCCATTGCTAGAGCCATCATTAAGAATCCTGTTATTCTCTTACTTGATGAAGCAACAAGTGCTCTTGACTCCGAATCCGAAACATTAGTCCAAAATGCTCTTGATCAAGCTTCCATGGGAAGAACTACCCTGGTAATTACTCAATAATCCAACTTAATTATATTTGACATTAATATTGAAACTGCTTCTCTTGGAAAGACCATCATTTCAAGATTCTATTGAATTATCTATGTGCATCATCAGGTGGTTGCACACAAGCTAGCCACAATTCGAAACGCGGACCTCATTGCGGTGATCAACAATGGATGCATCATTGAAGTAGGTTCACATAATGATCTGATCAGTAGAAAAGATGGTCATTATGCCAACCTAGCCAAGTTACAAAGGGAATGCAATTTTGATGAGCATGAACAAAATGCTGATCAACCACGCTTGTCTTCGGCTGCTAGAAGCAGCGCTGGCCGGATAAGTACAGGAAGATCAAGTCCAGCAGTTATTATTTCATCACCTGTATCTTTACCCATCATTGAAAGCCTGAAACCTGTGTCTCACCCGTCGCCTTCCTTCTCTCGCCTTTTGTGTTTGAATGCGCCTGAATGGAAACAAGGCCTATTAGGAACTCTTTCAGCTATACTCTATGGTTCTGTACAACCTGTTTATGCCTTAACCATTGGTGGTATGATTTCAGCTTTCTTTGCACCAAGTCATGAACAAGTCCATGCTCGAATTCGCACATACTCTTTAATTTTCTGCTCACTTTCGTTGCTTTCTATGATCCTGAACCTTGTCCAACACTACAATTTTGGATACATGGGTGAGAAGCTAACGAAAAGAATCCGATTGAGAATGCTCAAAAAGATCTTGACTTTCGAGACGGCTTGGTTCGATGAAGAGCAAAACTCTAGTGGAGCTTTGTGTTCAAGATTAAGCAATGAAGCCTCTATGGTGAAATCCCTTGTAGCGGATCGAGTTTCTTTACTAGTTCAAACAACTTCTGGTGTTACTATAGCAATGATCTTGGGTCTAGTTGTGGCTTGGAAGCTTGCACTTGTTATGATTGCAGTTCAACCGCTAACAATTCTATGTATGTATACTAGAAAAGTCTTGCTTTCTAGTATAACAACAAATTTTGTCAAAGCGCAAAATCATTCTACTCAAATTGCAGCAGAAGCAGTCTGTAATCATAGAATCATTACTTCCTTCAGGAGCGTAGAAAAAGTACTTCAATTGTTTGATCAAGCACAAGAAGAACCAAGAAAAGAGGCCAGAAAAAAATCATGGCTAGCAGGAATTGGGATGGGTTCAGCACAATGCCTAACTTTCATGTCATGGGCTTTAGATTTTTGGTTTGGAGGGACTTTGGTGCAAAAAGGAGAGATCTCAGCTGGTGATGTGTTCAAGACATTTTTTATTCTTGTAAGCACAGGAAAGGTTATAGCTGAAGCAGGAAGCATGACTTCTGATTTAGCCAAAGGCTCCGCAGCAGTCGCTTCAGTCTTCCAGATTCTCGACAGACATTCTTTAATTCCAAGCTCTCCTAACAATGTAAGTTACGACAACCAAGTTTAATGCAATAATCTTACTGTTCTGTTAGTTCAGATAGCATAAACTCGAAACTGTTCGATAAAATTCAATTTTGCTTAATTTTTCTTTTTCAGGAAGGAGATGGTGCTAGTAGTGGAACCAAGCTGAAAAAAATAAGTGGATGGATAGACATGAGAAGGATTGATTTTGCATATCCAAGCAGACCGGAGACATTAATATTAAGGCAATTTAGCTTGGAAGTGAAGCCTGGAACAAGCATTGGACTAGTAGGGAAAAGTGGGTGTGGAAAATCAACAGTAATTGGTTTGATTCAAAGATTTTATGATGTTGAAGCTGGTTCAGTTAAAGTAGATGGTGTAGACATTAGAGAACTAGATGTTCACTGGTACAGGAACCACACTGCCCTTGTTAGCCAAGAACCTGTCCTATATTCAGGCAGCATCCGCGATAACATTGTCTTCGGAAAGCTTGATGCTTCCGAGAATGAGGTGGTAGAGGCTGCTAGAGCCGCCAATGCTCATGAATTTATCTCGTAAGCCTATATAAACTCATAGAAATATTCGAACTTTGGCTCTGATACCATATTGAAAATCTGATTGCTAATGTTAGATTTGAAAATTTATCATGTGTAGGTCGCTGAAAGACGGGTACGAGACAGAATGTGGGGAAAGAGGAGTGCAATTATCAGGAGGACAAAAGCAAAGAATAGCAATTGCAAGAGCTATAATTAGGAACCCAACAATATTGTTACTAGATGAGGCAACAAGTGCACTTGATGTACAATCGGAGCAAGTTGTGCAAGAAGCACTAGACCGGATAATGTTGGGAAGAAGCACAATTGTGGTGGCTCACCGCCTTAACACTATCAAGAATCTTGATTCCATAGCCGTTGTGGCTGATGGGAAGGTGGTAGAAAGAGGCACTTTTTCTCAGCTTAAAAACAAGAAAGGTGCCTTTTTCAACCTTGCTAGCGTTCAAAGCTAGATTCACTACATGTTTATCAAGCTTTTATTATAACTAACTATTATGCCGCTCTTTGTAGAAGAAATTTGTATAATAGAGAAATTAGAAGTAGCTCTAATAGAGTATGGTTGTATTGTATTATGAATAAGGAAATTTTACTAAATAATACTGTACTATTTCTAAGAGATCATGCTTCTAATATATATATATATATTTTTTTTTTGGTTTGTTGATGATATAATTACGTTTGAATCATAATTGACATATATTGAATTACTACATTTTTTTTTTTAATAAATGAAGCAGAGTGTCATGCGTTAATGTTATTAAATCTAACGATAAATCTCATATAATAAAGACGGAAGGCATACTCCCCCATAAAATTCAAGCAAATGTTTAAGCTAGTTATTACATCTTAACATTTGATTCTGAATTTTTAGACTATAGGCAGCCCAGTACATAAAGGTATCACGCATTTACACAAGGTTCAAAAAAGGGTAACACACCCAAAAGTATAATGTAGGCATCTTTACTCTGCATTTACTGTAAGAGGCCGATCCGTGACATTTTGGTTACACTGCAATAACGTTACCATTGAATTTTTAGACTACACAGTATATCGTCCATTTTTATACTTAAACATCATTTCAAGATCTAGAATCAAATTCTAAAATCTA
Source organism: Croton laevigatus (assembly GCA_949640765.1). Taxonomy (NCBI): domain Eukaryota; kingdom Viridiplantae; phylum Streptophyta; class Magnoliopsida; order Malpighiales; family Euphorbiaceae; genus Croton; species Croton laevigatus. The sequence goes on from CATIWJ010188139.1 coordinate 10,650, forward strand.
AAATTACAACTAATTATAATTAGGCTATAATTTCCATGTCATTTTACTATTTTTAATGCATTAGAAGAATCATGGTTCTAAGTTACCATTTCAACAACATTTAAAATTTTATGTAAACCTTTTTGCTCTATGGCCCAAATCTCTAAATTAACAAGTGAAAAGTTTCATAGGCCCATTGTAAATCTCATTACTTATATCAAATCCAAAAAGGGAAAAAAAATTATGGGCCAAAATTGTCACTAAGATGGGCTTTACAAATATAATTCAAAAAAAAAAAAAAGAAAAATATTTTAAGTTTGTAATTTGATCCATTCAGAACCATCAATGAAGCTAAGTGAGATAAAAGGCTTAGCTTCTTCATCAGTAAGTTCTCTTGACCAAGACACCCTCCCTGCAAAACCAGCTCCTGGTCCTGTGCACTTATACTGCCCATAGAATACAGTCCTGCCAATTCCCACTTTACATATGAGATAAAATATATACAAACAAACTATATATGCCATTAGATTAGGTATCTAAATTACATTTAATGTTAATTAATTAAAAGGCTAATACATAGAGTAATTAATCCATATGAGTAGGGTTAGGTGCAATTACACGTAGATTTTGCAGTAGTAAAGAAGAAGACATGTTAAAAAGAAAAGAAGAAGACAGAGTGAGTCCGGTTTACTCCCAAATAACAGCCGCCCATTTTTGCCTTTGTTTTGACGATTTTGCCCATGGCTGACGTGAGGGATTTGTATGGTTATTTAGGGAAATTTATCAAAATAGGACAAGGTCAACTAAAGCCGTGCGTTTCAAAACGCTGATATCAGTTAAACGGCACCGTCCAAAATCTCCACTTAAGCCTTGCGGTTGTTTTTTTTAAAAAAAAAAATTAAAAATGGAAAAAATCCGACGATGAGTAATCATGTTGTATGATATGACGACGGACGGCCGTTTTTCATTCACGAGTTACTTTGAAAAAGAATAAATAATTATTGAACATTCATCTAATAATGACTATACAATAAAATTTTATAAAAAAAAAAAAGTTAATTCAATTAACATTTAATTATACATATTTTATTTTAAAAAAAAATAGCATTCATGCAAACAATGGTTGAATTATTAGTTACTCAAACACCTTTAGATTGTTTCCTTTTAGTCAAAATGTTAAAATTATTACTAACATAATTATTTTTAAGGTAGCTTTATATATTGTGTTTTAGAAAAAAATTATTTTTTTAATTTGTAAATTTTAGCATTTTCTACATAACATTTTGAGTAATCAAAATACTAAAAACTATTTTTAATTTATTGCATAAAATAACTTTTGAGACTACCCTTTTAATGTTTTTTTTTTTTGGTTACTACCCTTTTAATGTTTAGCTATAGCACACCCTTAAATAATTAATTTTATTAAACACAACCACAAAACTTGTGCTTAATTAAAGTATATTGTATCTATTATATAGCATCATAAATTGTAATTTTAGTATAAGTTGGATGTGTTATGAAGGCCCAATAATTTAGTTAAGTTAATGAGTAAATGCAGAGAAATTAAAAAAGAGAAGAGGAGAAATTTACGTTTCACGATTAGGATCGCCCCAATTATACCAGCCTTTAGGAATGATGATATTGTCCATATATGTATATGCAAACACGACTCTTGAGAAAGGACCCCATGCTCTTCCTAGGTACAGTGCTCCTGATCCCGTGACCTTACAGTTCACAAATGAAAACCCTGTGTCTTCTAACATGCTGCTCCTCCCTTGCGCTGTTAGTGCTCCTACGTTTTGTGCTATCGCATGTACGTGGCATCCCTGCAATTTTTTCACTATATTATTATTTTAAAAAAAAAAAAAACTTACTTAGACTCCATTAACGTATCATCATTCCTGATACTACCTACTATTTTAATAATTGAACATCTCACGTTCATTTGATGTTTAACAGTCTATGAAACCGCTTATCATTATATACTTAAACACTTATATATGTATTGTAATTAATTATTTAATTAGACTAACACGTTATGAGTTAATAGTCATATTTGTATGTATTATAGAGCTTTGTATAACTTAAAAAAGGATAGTCTTAGACGAGTTCACATGCATCGATATTAAGTATACAATTAAGTCTAAATCTATTTTAAATTATGTTAGAATTATTCTCTAATCATTTCAAGAATAGCCTCTAATATCCATATATTCTGCATTGCATGCATGATTCTATAATTTATTTTTTTAAAAGAAAAAAGAAAAAATTAATATAATTCTTTTTTTTTTTAACATAAAAATTAATATAATTCTAACCTCAAATAAAGACAAGCCATTTCCAAAAATGAAATCAACTGATCCTTCGATGTAACAATCCTTGTAATAATGTCTGCCCAAATGATCATAAAGGGTATCCTGAGCTCCCAAAAATCTACAACCTAAAAACGCCGCCGTATCCGCCGATATTCTGAAAGCCACCGCTTGTTTTCCGCTAGCTCCGGGCGGTGGCACAGGGGCGGTGTTCTGGAAAGTAATATTCTTGGCTATAAAATAAGGTGAATTTACAGCAAATGTAGCTGAATTATAAGTACCCATTCCTTGGCCTTTAGCTCCTGGTGTTTGAGCTGTGTCTCCCCATTGAACTATTGTTTTTTCTGCTCCTGCTCCCTCTACGGTTATGAAGGATTTTAATGGAGGTATATTTACTTTTTCTCTGCAAAAAATTTTAAATTGTTTATCAGAAAAAGGGTAATGAAAAAAGACATAACATAAAACAAAAGTGGAATCACTTTTCTGAATTTTTCACATTGAACAACAATAGAAATAACATAGAAGTGAATATAGACAAAAATGACTCTTGAATTCATGATTCTGAATGAATATACAGGTCAAGAATTACAAAAAATACATGACAAGAAAACAAATAAAATAATAATTCAAGATATATATATATATATATAACAAGTTGGGATTTTTCTTTTTTTTAAAAAAAAAAAAAAAGGTAAAAGAAAAGAAGGAATTGAAGAACTTACTTGTAAACTCCTGCATGAACTTTTATTACAACTCTAACAAGATTAATAAAAGGAAGAGAATCAATGGCATCTTGAATAGAAGTGAAATCACCAAATGCAGGTTTTTTGTCAACAGTAAGAGTATAAGAAGGGAAAAGCTTATTTTTGGCAGTTTTAAAAAGTGAATGCTTTAATTTACCAACAAAATTAACCCACTTCATGAATTGTTGTTCTGAGAATTCTACTCTGGTTTGATTGATTCTTGGAAACCAATTTGCAGAGGATTTTCTAGGTTTGATTCCTTTAGTATGGGCTAGTGTTGTTTCCCCTGAATTTAAAAGAAGAAGAAGAAGAAGAAAGAAAAAACAGGGAATGTATTTGGAATAGGACATGTCGTAGTAGTTGAAATATATGTTATAAAGAAGAAGAATTAGAAATGTACTGAAAATGAAAGTATGAAGAGAAGAGTTTATATAAGGTTTGAAGTAGTTAGAGAAATGGGTTTAGGTGGAAAGTGACATAAGAAGGAAGAAAGGGAAGGGGAAGGGGAAGGGGAAAGGAGTCACGGGGCTCTTCCACTGACATCCATGTTTAGTGAGAGAAACAATTTAAGCCACAAATAGTGATTGCTCTTTTCTGGTTACTATTATAGAAGAAAGAAAATGTTGTTTGTTTTCTGGGAAAATATATATTCTATTTCTTTTCTTTTTCGCTTTTTGTTGGGGTTGTTTTGTAGTGCCCGTGAGTCTCTCTTTTTGTGCTGTATATGAAGGTGAATATATTCCCTTTCTTTTCTTTCTTCCTTTTACTAGATGATCATTTTCTTAAATTCATGGATAATAGTTTGCTTTCTTTTTAGATTACTCTTTTTGTATGTCTCTATTACCCAACATTAAATTAATCATAATCCTTTTGAGGAATAGTTGTCATTCAATTAGTTTATTAATTAGAAGTTGTTGGACTAATATATATTTAGGGTTCATTTATTTTATATAAGAACGCATGTTGCATTTATACGGAAATATACCTTAGATTCTAAATTTGGAGTTTTTTAAGCATCAAGTGTGTGCTTAGTTACATAAACTATTAATTTAGTTTGATTAAATACTAAGAATAGGAGAGGTTTTATCGTATATTGGTATTAATTACATCAGTTAAAATGAATTTGCTAAGAACACTCTTGAATATCTCAATAGCCTACTAGATTTTATTTATCACCATAACAATTTTACTTCATGACAGGGTCTGTTTGTGAATTTTGGAATTGTACTTGCTTTGCACTATCTATTCACTATATTTTCAAAAATAAAAAAGTAGTATCACTTTCTTTCGTTTCTTCCGCTGCTGCTAGAGAAGTTGCAGTTCCACTTCCACTTCCACTTCCTTTTGGTGAGAAAGAGAAATCATTACTTGATCAAAACCCATACAAAGGCTTTTGTTCCATACCAGAGAGAAATAAGAGTTAACGGAAGATAGAATAGAAGATATGTTTTGCCCACTACCTGTTGCACGCGCACGCGCTCTCTTCTGACGTCCACCCCAGATCAACATTAATTTCATTTCTAAATTGGCTGATGCAAAATAATAATGAGTTCGCCCAATAAATGCTTTGCTTGTTTGAGAATCAAATGAGTGGAGCTTGAGATGAATTTTCAAGTTCATTTAATAAACGATGATAAGCTAATTTATTCAGGAGTCTATTGCCTGGGGAACAATCGATAATGGAGGTTTGAACTTGCCTTGCCACATTGAGCTCTGGTGGCAAATTGCTTTCCGACTGAGCTACAGTTGTACATCGTACAAGTTTAACAAGGAGAAACTAACCTTTTGAAAAGTAGTTCAAAACTCAAGTGCTAACAAGTACTAAATAGTAGAAAGCTCATTTTCCTTTCTCATACAGAGAAAACCCAAAAAAGAAAAAACAGCTTAAAGTAATTTCAAAAAAGACGATTGTGAACTGAAATCAAATCTGGTCCCGTGACTTAGGCTATCCAAACACAATCATCAAGAACAACAGGATGGCGACAATTTTCACAGGAAAAGATGCCATCAAATGCTTAACACACGATCTAAATTTAATAAGGCAAAACACAGAAGAAATAACAAAATGTGAGACTGAAAAACAACTCCAAAGTCCAAACACGGGTATTTCTCTGCATATAATATAAGCTGATGAATTTTATTTTCAAGTTGTAAATTGCTTGAAATAAATACATTTTAATCCAGAAGCTGAGGAGGAGAAGAGAGGAAGAGCGTCTATTTCACTAAAAACCAAAATAATAATCAAATGGAGTGTGTAGAAAACAGCATTTGGTTGGCGCTCATATCATATCACTCTCGTGGAGATAGAAGCAGCATCCTACCCTGCCTTTTAGGTAAAGTTGAAAAGTTACACAGTAGTACGTGGAGGCGGAGTTTTATTCAAGACAACCTATAACCAAAAACACTCTTCAAATTAAATGACAACTTCCATAAAGGAAAAAACCACCCTGTAACATTAAATACACAGCTCATATTAATGTATCTTTCATTTCAGAAAACAAAAAAAGAAAGGAAAAATGGGAATTCCAGTTCAGTCGTGTACATTGATGATGAATAATAGGTAGGAAATGGTCCCTGTCTCACTCTTAAAATCAATCCAAAAGCTACAAACCAAAAATGACATCTAATAAAATATGAATAGGTGTCATTCTTTTTTCTAATGAAAGCAGCATATCAAGTTTTATTGTATTAACATCATTTTCAACCAAAGTGTAACAGAAAAATTATGTCTCTTCGTTTTCTCCGCAGTTTCAAGTAAGCTATTGTTTCAGTTTTTTCTTGCCAAAATCACAAAACATGCCTGTCCTAATCACTCTCTAAATTACCCAAAACAACTTTAGGATCATTCATGTTCAAAACAGCCACCGCTATCATTCTAGCTATTTCAACATCATTTCCCCCGTTCCTCACCTATTTTTCATTCCCTCTATGTATCTGAATCTCTATCTGATAATGCCTCACTTTCTCATAACCTCTACATGCTCACCCGTAGGCCGCACGTTCCAGCAAACGTGGAGGATGCTGCATATGTTTTATCTACCCTCGCTTCCTACGACATAAAATCACATATTGTCTCCTATGATGTGTCCCTAGCTTATCCTGATTCACGTTCTAACAAAGAAACCTGTGGAAAAACCATTTGTTTTCAATCTCCAGCAGCAGATATATGATGGAGATCCATATGCAGATGTTGCAGATGAAGTTCTACCAATTTTTCATGCATATGCAAAGACTGGTACAGTAAGTGGACCAGTGGCTTATGTGAATTATGGACAAGTAGAAGATTATAAGAAACTGGAAGAAGTGGGAGTGAATGTTTCGGGAACTATTGTATTGGCAAGGTGTGGAAAGATTTATAGAGGAGACATAGTGCATAATCCATTTGAGGCAGGTGCTATTGGGGCAGTTACGTACACAGATGGGATGGTTTCCTGACTTGAAGCGGTGGAGACAGCGGAGAAGGATGGTTTCCTGACTCCAAGTGGATGCCACCGAGTGGGGTTCAGATAGGGTCTGTTTATGACGGTGTTGGTGATCCTACCACACCTGGGTGGGCAAGCATCCAGGGATGTGAGAGGTTATCAGATGATGAAGTTAGAAAAAGAAGGAAATGTTCCACAGATACCTTCATTGCCTATACTATCAACTGACAGTGAAACAATCATGACATCAATCAGGGGACAAATCGCACCTGAAGATTGGCAAGGAAGAAAATATGGTCCAACTTGGACCAGGGTCAGGGGTCTTGAATCTCAGTTATACTGTAAGCGTTCAGTAACCTAGTTTTAGTAAAGAACAGTCATACTTCATATGCAAATGAGAAATTTGAAAACACTCACAGATGAAAAACAGAAAGTGCCTACCTGTCAAAAAGAACTTCTAATATGACAACCTTCTGATGAGATTTCAGGGAAACCAGACCATAGCAACAATTCAAAATAACATTGGAGCAGCAGAAGAGCCAGAAAAAATTTAACTGCCGGAATGTACCGTCAACCAAAAATTTCTCTATCTAATAACCTATAGCACCTCCATCACCAAGTAAAGAAATCAAAATAAGAGATCAAGTACTTATTACATGATACATGCCTTTTCTAAAGATTTAACCACTGTGCTGGGTAATCATCGGGATGCAGGGACATTTGGAGCAGTTGATTCCAACAGTGGTACTCCAGCGCTGCTAGAGGTAGATATGTGACTCCAATATATGCTGCCTTCTCAAGAACTTAAGCAAATAATCGTATTGAACAATAAGCCACAATTTTCATATGCACTGCAGGTTGCTCAAAGATTCTCAAAGCTATATAAAAAAAGGATGGAAACCACGGAGAAAAATTGTCTTGTGCAACTGGGATGCTGAGGAATATGGCCTGGTCTCTCTCACTCTCTCTATCTCTCCCTGAATTTGAATGTGTGCTAGTGTATAAATGCTAGCATGTTTGGGTAATAAACCAAGTGTTATTTCTCCAGACAGGATCCACTGAGTGGGTAGAGGATAACAGACAAATGCTAGCTTCAAGGGCCATAGCCTACTTAAATGTTGACTCTGCAGTATATGGAGCAGGATTTTATGCCTCTGCAACTCCTCGACTTGAGGAACTACTTATACAGGCAACTCAACAGGTACCCAGATAACTAGAACTAAATACCACACCAACAAGCATAAGCAACAAAGCAAATGATATTTAAGCCAAGAAAGGAAATATCCTCGTGTTATTTTTCATTAATTTAAAGCAATTTTAAAAATGAACTAAAAGGCCATGATTTTGATAAGCTGATTAGCAAGTGGCTGCTTTGTAGCATTCGAAGTCAAAAAGTTCAAACTACAGCAGTCCATCTTCACTTTTAAATGTACTGAAAATAAAAGTATGATAATAACAAACAATGTTTTATGTATCAATATGACGCTGTATATTGCTATTTTTCCAAGATCTCTCCTCTCACCCGCCACAATCAGATTCAGTCTTTTTTTTTTTTGAAGGTTCAAGATCCCGACAACACATCACAGACCATCTATGAATCATGGATTGGTTCCAGCAGCTCTCCTTAAGTAAACATTACCAAACTTCATTTTACCTCTTCATGATAAGATCATTAATAAACCATTCAAGCAACATGAACTACATTCTACTACGTAAAAATCATACCGAGCACAAGTTACAGCTCAAAATATCATGTGAATGTTTCTAGCTTATTATGTAACCCAGACGATTTAACACGCATAAATCTTTACTTGTATCTCAAATTTGGGAGACCAGGTGGTGGAGGACCAGATTATGTAGCCCTTGTTCAACACATCGGTGTTGCATCAGCTGACATATCGTGTGGAGAAGGTAAAAAAATATGCCATCATTTGACCTAAATAAATCTTTTACTTATGATCATGCACATTTGCAAATGCACACACACACACACACATATATCACCTACATGTCAAATTCGACAAACAATAATTAACAAGAGAAAAAAAAAAAAAGGAACACAGTAAGGCTTAAACATGAAATTAAGCAATAAGTTTTATACTAAAAGATCAAAAGCTATAATTAACAAGGGAAATACCACAAGTTCCAATTAGATATATGTTTGTATAATTATAAGGCAGCAACCAATCTGAGCAATATGATTCTTTTTTTCATATATAAATTATATTTTTTTTTCAATTCAGAAAGCAGAAGAGACAACAATGCTCATTTTAGCAAGGCATTGCCAATCAATTCAGCCAAAAATTATATGCCTGTCAGTTGGATAAGCTTACAAATACATATTTCTCTTAACCTTCTTAATGTTTGTATGAAGAATTTGAAAAGGCAAAAATGGAACAAATCTGATATGACATTCATTTCTCATGCCTTTCTGATGCAAATGATCACCCACAGGTTACCCAGCATACCATTCAATGTATGAAGACTTCATCTGGATGAAGAAGTTCGGAGATCCAATGTTCCAGAGACATGTTGCAGATTTTTCATCAAACATCCCCCAGGATCTAAAAATATAAAAACTTGCCATAGCAAAAAACACTTCACAATATTCTTTACTTATAGTTCATTGATTATATAGAATGTGGAATCATACACCATTAATTTTGAAGGCTTGAAGCAATTCAACTTGTAATTCATTTCAAAAACATTCGGAAGAAAAAAGGAACCAGCACACACTAAGCTATTGCTTCATGCAGTTTTTACCAAGTTAATAACCATATAAATTAAAGATTTCAATTTGACTATCCTCGAAAATACATGTACTTATCTTTTCTTTTATTTTGCGCATGTTTTTTCTCCTCTTAACTCCGCCCTTCTAGAACAGTGCCTAGTGTATGGTGTTGGGGGGGGGGGGGGGGGGGGGTGTGTGGTTGGTTGGTTGGTTGGTCGCTCGCTCTTCAGTTAGCAGATGATGAGTTTTTGCCTTGCAATTATCTATCCTGTGCAAATGAGCTCCAGGTATCTTTAGTTTGAAGTGGTAAACAGATATTACACAATTTCCAACTGAGAGTCCAATGACAAAAGTTAATGCTAGAAAACAAATTAATGTATAACAGAGAAGCACGAAGGAGTTAGAAGAAGTGATCTCAGACAAAGGCATAAGACTTGATCCATTGTTCAAGTCCATTGAGGAACTAACAAAAGCTGCCACTGAGATACAAAAGAAGAGAAAAGTATGGCCAGTGTCTGTATCTCAAGATAGGCATAAATAATGTTTCTACATGACAAACTGACATCAATATTGAAGAAAGACCGGCAAAAAGTGAGAGCTAAATGACAGGCTGATGTTGGCAAAAAGAGCATTTACAGACCCAGATGGACTCTCTGGGAGACCATGGTATAAGCATTTGGTAATTGCCTCCTTTCCAGGATCCTTAATTTTTAAGTTGTTTCCATGTTTACCAATTTCTTTTTTCAAAAATCTAGAATACTCTAAAAAACCAAGTTTTTTGTGAAAGCCCATTGAAAAATGTGCACCAGAGAGCCAAGTCTGGCACAATTCCTAACTATCTAAAAAGAACCTAATATTTCTATGTCCTGCAGATATATGCACCTGCAAAGCATAATGACTATGGATCCACGTCCTTCCCTAGTATTGATGATGCCATTGAAAATGCAAAGAGGCTCAAGAATGCAAAGTCATGGCAATATGTACAACATGAAGTTTGGAGCGTGTCTCTGGTCCTCAATGGTGAACTAACATGAATATGTATAATGCATAAAGTATAAGAAAGAACAGAAGCAAATATCATGAATATTTTCAAAATTCCAGTTAAAAGATCATCTTGCAAATTTATTTTCTCTGATCAGCAATTATCATCCTAACCTTGTAAGAAAAAAAATAACTGCATTAACCACAAAACACCAAAATCAGAAACACAGAAACCGACACAAAACAGCAAAATGAACTGAAATTTCAAAGATTATAATACCAAAATGATAATATTCTCACTAAAAGGCAACTCCCCTGAATTTTGAAAAATTCTTAATATCTAGTCAGAAAGCATTATTCAAGGCCAATTCATAAAATCACAAAACAAAACACCAAATCAAATAGGCTTGATATCCCAAAAATACTAAACCTTTTCAAAAGATTACAAATGCACCCAAACCTACCAAATATTCAATGCATTTGCAACCATTCAGTCATAAACAAAATGAAATATAACCTATTATATCTACAACTTTTCACAATCACTCATCTCCAAATTCAATTCTAGCTTAACTCTTCATCTATCTGTCCTAGCAAAAACAATGTTGTGATTTGATCAAATAGAGATAGCAACAAATCTTAATTTTAAGGTTTGGATACAAATGCAATTTTCAAAGGAAAAAAAAAATTGAGCTTGATTTGATTATTAGTGCTACTAATAAGACAGGGATTTTTTTTTTTTTAAAAGGTAAATAATTCATTAAATTGAGAAATCAGGTAAATCTTCAGCTTGAATTCACCCAGTCTACAGTCATATATCAAGCTTTTAGTGCAACTAAAGAAGATGCAGTGAAATGTAACACAAAAAAAAACAGCAAGACAGATGCTGAACTATTAGATGTACAATAAGAAATCTTTATGTCCAACATAGTGCCAATTCAGTTTACCCAGGCAACATTCCAACTATCATCTAAATATATAGCCGATTTGTCAAGCCCTTTTTTTACTATGTGCCAAAACATGCTCTTTTGTTGTGCTACCAAAACGTGATTGAAAAGGAGTTTTGTTCTATACATTCTCATCTCACTATCAAAATATACCACAGTAGGACTTGCTTCAAATATATCATTCGCACCATTGTCAAATGCAACTCCTTCCTTACTCTAAAAACCTGCATAGCTGTTATTTAGATCATTGGATGATTCCAGCAACCAATGATTCCTCAAAAATGAGATAATATGATCCACATCAACGGATAATGCGGCAGCATACCCAGAAGATTACATGTACCAGCAAGAATACAACATGACTTGAGGTATACGAAGATAATTTTATGAACGATTAGATATCACAGCAATTTTTCATTAGATAGTAAATTGGGACGTCTATAACTTATCACTGTACACATTCTGAAGGAGTTTTCTTTTCTTTCAAGGATTGGTAGCTAAAAAATATAGGCAAATCGTTGATACTAAAACTAAGAGGAAAAGCTAACTTCCTAGACTTGATGTGCTATATACACAATGACTAGCATCAAAACATATTTACAACAAAGCACTTTTATGCTTAGGTTATTTACTTCCAAACCTTGATAGCCCCATCTCTACTGCTTGAAAGCAAAAGTCGCTGGTTCAACTTGACAGAAGCCAAAGAGAGGATGGAATCTCGGTGGCAACCAGCAGAGTCAGTAGCAGCTGCTGCAAGAATAGCTTTTGCAGTCAACTTGGTTGTTGAATTTCGTCGCTTTGTCTCCTGTTGAGGGAAAAAACAGAGCAATTTTAGAATTACATACTTGACATCATTAGAAAATAAATTAGTAAAAATTATTCAGTCACCAATCAAAAATTAATGAAAGCAAGCAGCCATGAACGTTAAATGATTTAAAGCTTCTGTCAAGTTAACAAAGGATATATGTAACAAAAATAGTTATTGGGATAGGAATTGACAGATAATACTAGTAAAATGAACTATGACACCATAAATTTTCATTCAAAAGGCAAACCCTTGAACATTGTTTACGCAATTAGTTAATGCAAGTAGATTTAGAGACAAGGAACATATGGCCACTTTTTTTTTTTTTAATTCAAGAGGATGAAAATAAAGCTAATATTGAATGTTTCTATTTTTTAATTACTCACAAGGAAAACTGAATACTACAGCTGACTGAACCATTTTCAATAACAATGTGGCCTAAAAATACCATGCTTCTTATGATCTTCTGCAGGGACGAACCACAGACCACTAGTCCCATTATTTTAATAGAAACCAAAAATAAAAATCCTAAATACAGAACAATCACCAACACCACCACAACCACACCAAGCCTTAGTCCCAATCCAGTTGGAATTGGTTAAATGTTGTCTGCTCTAAATCAAGTTAAAATACAAGCAAAACGAAGTGTAAATTGAACATAATTTGAAATATTTTTGTAAAAAGTTCTGAAGGCGAATCCTCAAATCACTTTATATATTAATAAATATGACAAAGAATAAAATAAGGAACACCAACTAACTAAGGTAAGATCTTTTGCCTCAATTCTATTTTGTTTTTAGATATAATCATGATTACTCGACGAAAAGAAACTAAATGGAAACAGAAATAAACAGCACTTATACTTCAAAGAATATGTACTGGGGATAATCTAGAAAGCTTTGGCGTACCTGCACAACTTGAACTCCAAAACCTGATTTTATCTCAAATAAATCTTCATTTCCAGCTCCATTCAAATTTGGCCCACAAATAGAGTAACTTCTTTCCGGGCTACAATCATAAAGAACCAGAGTCAGTTAACTCCCATAAAATGAACATAAGGCGGAGGAAAAGGAGGAACAGCAATAACCTGCAATGGTCCCATCTTCGTATCTTCAAGTCAGTACCACCAGTCAACAAATCACCCCCGGGTAAGGGAAGCATTGAACGGATACCAGGAAGATGAGGAGGAGGATTATTCAGCTCATCAACTTTATACTTTGGATTGACATTATGCCTCGCGTCTGACCTAAGGCTTGCCTTACTGGATGGTCTGGCCAAGGCCCATGGCATGTCAGAAATTTCGGTATCATTGTCAAAATTTGCCAGCCTAAGTACCTGAAAAATGAAACTTCGTAATCTTACATGTCCATGTGCTCAATGACTTTAGCCAATCAGATTTCCTTGGCATAGCCATTTCAGAATAGCTGGTTGGTAAACTCCAATGGTTAGAAAGGGTGATAACCAGGGGAAGATGGGAAGTTGGAAAATATAGGGACAAGTTTCTCAACTAATCAAATTAGCTGCAGAAACAACGAAAGACTTGAAATTTGCCAGTTTGAACAAAATGAAACACATGTTTCCTAACGAAAATTAATCATCCAAACAAAGTTTCCTCCACCAAAAGTACATAACCCAAAAGGCAACTATGCAATATTTTAGCCTGCATCTCTTCAATTTTTTAAAAACTGCAGTACTGCATGGATATTTGTGGTCTATTTATAACCTATATATAAAATGACATAGATGTTGTATCTAAAAAGAAATTGCCATGTACCTGGTGACAGCTCCCATTCTCCGCATTCCACAGAGAAACTTCATTGCATCCAGCAGCAACATATATTAGAGGTCGTGCACTACTAGATAGGGTGACATTTGCAGGAGGAACAAAGAGGCACATCTTTTCTATGGGGCATACAAGAGAATATTGCCATGTATTCACAGGTATGAGAAACCTTAGATCCCAGAGTGTGAGAACGCCCCTCGAAGATCCTGAGACAAACCAATTCCCACAAGGGCTTGTTACCAGAGAAGACACATAACCTTCCTCAGGAACAGCTTTTAACGTCCAGGCATTTGCATTTGCTCTAATATCCCAAAGATGGATTCCGCAATTTTGAGTACTATACATAACAATCTGACTAGCACTATTATCTGCAGTGTAGTTCAAAAGGCTAAGTATCGCGCCTTCCTTGATATCCTTCTTTTTTATATCAGCAATACCTGAATATTTCTCAACAATATTGCCTAGACCCCTAGATATGTGATCAACAGAAAATACATGCATCATGCCATCACATGCTCCAACAACAACTTGCGGAGAGTTACGTAGCATTACACTGCAAATTGCTCGACTTCCTTCCAAATGATAAGTAAGCCTTGATCGAAAGGAGATATCCTTCTCCAACTTCCTTGAATCCCACACCTTCACAGTTGAATCATCAGATGCACTTACAAACAAGCTATGATCATTTGAAATTGCAATATCATTGACAGCTGAACGATGCTCCTGTAGGTGTGCTACCAACACCCCACGAGGTCTCCAACCAGAGTCCGGAACTGATGCAGACCGAGCAAAGGATGGGATTCCTGTTAAATCAGTTGGAGCAGAAGCCTCTTCCACTGTAAAAGATCCTCCCTTTGTTGTACCAGACAATGCCATCTCTTGAAATTTACTATTAACATATGCTGTTTGATCATTTTCCCTGCTTTCTGGTTCATGTACCACTCTGTAGAACTGTTTAGATCCATTACTGATGCTGAATGAACCAGAAACCAGTTTAGGTGCTGGAACAGAACTAGCCAAGCTAAATGATTTATTTAGCGGATCCATCCAAGGCATATAAGATGAACCAATTCCACGTGAGTTCAAACGAAGTGAAGAGTCAGAAGCAGTAGGAGGAATTTTTACCGAACGTCTGTCCATGCTAAAAGAGTACAAGGGTATTCCCTCTGGCGATTTATCATGTACAAAGCTATTCACACCACCAACCTGTGGAGACATGTAGCCCGAGAATTGCAACTTGTCTGAGCATAGGTGATCACGAACATCAACCATACTAGAAACACTTCTGATCAAACCAGTAGCTCTCAACTTTGCCTCACCATCCTCTGGCTTCTCCAATGCATTAACATCATGATTTTTAGCCTCGAGACTCGTATTATTTTCAGACCAATTCTTTACAGAATTCAGTTCCCCATCCTCTCTTCTGAATATATCAGCACTTTCCCACTGTTTTGACTGTGTTGATGAATTGTACCATATCTTTCTCTGTCTTTCCAACATATCTGAACTTCTGGCATTTTCTAAAACTTGGTAAAATACCTGCCTGGAGACGGGAGGCTTCAAACACAAAAGTAGAGACTTCTCAGAAGCTAGAGAAGCAGGCTGTCTTCGAAGGAAAGGTCGAATGACTGGTGCCAGGAAAACATAAGAATCCACAGCACCTAAGCTCTCACTGCTGGCTGCAATGAAAGCGACAGCTGATCTTCTAACCCACTGACTTGGATAACATAACAATGGAAAGGCATGTTCTATCATTTCAAGTAATATTCGCTTCCGCAAGAAGCCATGTTTACATAGGATTGCCAAACAGTCCAATGCATTAACAATGACAGCCTCAGTTTGATCACTTAAAGCTTGCTCAATGTAAGGTAGAAGATACTCCTCTACACTTCTTTGGCCCACAAAGAAGCAGACATATATAATCTTTCCATAGAATAATGACCTTAGCTGCTCATCACGATCATTGAGAAATGCAGGCAGGATTGGTAACAGAAAGTCATTACTCTGTCTCTGGCCAAAGAAGCAGCATAGATTGCCTATATCCTGAAGGAGTGCTCTCCTGATATTTGGAGTTTGTTTCGGGCCCATGACAAGTTCTTGAACAACCTCAGCAATGGATTTCCTCAGCTGTGCTAGCTGAGAATTATTATTCACCCTCTGCTGATGTCTGGATGTCTCACTGGATGATGCTAATGGCTTTCTGGCTAAAGTCATTTCATCAAGAACACCAGCCTCACTCAAGCTTATAGAATGAATCAAGAAACCATAAGCAGTTTGAGCCAGCTTGGCAATATTGCTAGCGTAACATATTCTTACACTTTCCTCAGGGTCATCAGGAAGCATTGAAAGCATTGGAAGAATGTATTCAGGAAATATCTTTGCATCACTAGGAGGAAAATCTCGAACTAAAGGCAGAATATCACATAGAGTCTCCAAGGCAGCACAACGCACTATTGCTGCTGGATCAGAGAGCATTGCAATAACATACGGTAGTACTCGCTGCAAGCGATCTTCATCATCAATATATAAGGAAGAAGACTTCAGTAGAAGTATAGCCCCCCTCCTTAAGTGATGCAATTTGACATTCCGTATGCAGGAGCAGAGGAGAGAAGCAATCAGAACCATGCCTTCACACCTCATACTATCTTCTGGTAATGGTAAAAACGGCATGCCAAAGGTATCAGACTGACTGTCATAATCAGACATCAATGAACTTAAATCATCCATTGTGATCTTTTTCAAAAAGGGATGATCATTTTTCCTAAATGCATTGGAGATTGCCTGAAGAAGCTCACCAGGTGATTGCATGCTGCATTGTTTAACATCTGGGGAAAATGCAGAACTGGGTGAACTTTCAGTCATTAACGTTACACTAGAATGGTCATTGCTTTGTTTTACATCCCCCAGAAGAGTACTAATGTCACCAAGAAGTTTGTATTGATCACGAACTAAACCTTTCTCAGTCCCTTCTCCCTTTCTTGCATCCTTTGTCAAGTTCGAGTTTTGTTTTTCAACAATCATTGATGATAAGTTACCACTAGCACCATTCTCAGACGTGCCAAGTGCAGCTTCTCTCTCTTCACTTGTCCGATCACTTGTCATTTGCTTAAGTATTTCATGGAAAACACTCTGGCACATTGCAACCTAAATAAAAAGAACCAAGCATATGTAAGCAGCTATAGGTACAACCAACTTTATTTCATATGTAATAAAATCACTTGCCCTCATATCAGAATTAAGAGGATTCCAGCAGCAGTAGAAATTATGTAGAAATGGTGAGAAGTAGGTTGGAAATACAACAGCTGCATAATTTTGCAGGTAGCTTTCAGCAGAAAGTCGTGCCTCTGGCTCCAACTGGATCATATGAAGAATCATCTTTCGGATTCCAGGATCTGGAATCTGTATTAACATAGCACATGAATTTTAAAAAAAGAAAAGAAAAAATCTTTTCAAGCACAACTAAAACCAATAGAAGCTTATAATAAAAAAAAAAAAAAAAACTGATACAAGCAATGATTTAGTAAACCAAAAGCAGTCTCCCGAAACACAATTATAGGTGAAAACTTAAGTATTAAAGCTAATGGGAGCTGATAAGTACAATGTTAGTAAGTACAAATACAAAAGAAAGTCAACACTTGAAGTAGATAATAGACTATAATCTTTTTCTTTTTTTTTGCCGCTTTGGTTGACAAATTAGAACAAATATGGAGAGAAAGAGAAAGGCAGAACCTTTTCAAGATGTTGGCTAGGATCATACTGTCCCCTACGATAAGCAAGAAGCTGGGAGAGTTCAAACAGTTGCTGACCCTCAAGGAAAAGCTCTGCAATTACACACCTATATATGTATATACAACATCACCGTACACTAATTAGCACATTATGAAGCAAAAGAAAAAAAAATACAGAAATTCAGTGTGTGGTGTAAGAAACTGGTTTAGTTCCCTATTGCAGAACTCCAATCAAAATTGCATTTGAATCTCCAGATTTAACAATTTCGAAAGCAAACTAAATCCCATCATTGAAAGATTCTATGCACCTGAACTAACAGGTTCAAGCTACAGAAGAGAAGATGACGGACATTTGACCCTTCCTAGAGCTAGTAAAATGAAAAGTCTCATGGAATAAAACACCTTTCCAGAACAGTCCTCTTCCCACAACCACTGCTACCAACAAAAGGAATCTATTGTCAATAATATCAGGTAAGAGCACAATCGTAATACAAAACCACGAAATCCTAATACTCCTAAATTCTTGAAGCAGATAAAATTACAAGTCTACAAACAAAATCTCTAGAACATGAAGAAACTTTACTAACCAGCTGCTTCACAAAACAAAATTTTTACTCTAGTTGTTCGAGAATAAATTCTAATTGCTACCAGAGTCAACAAAATTAAAAAGAACCTACTTGCGTTCTCAAGTAAATCAATTTTAGCACATTTTTTCTCACCAATTGAAATACTGAAGAAATAGAGAGCAAGGTCATTTCTAGAAGGCGAAAAAAACTATTGAATCACCATTCACCAATTCTTGGACACCTACATTTATTAATAGAACTGGTAACTCTGAATTACTTACCCAACAGCAAAGATATCCATGGAGGGCCTTAGTGGTGCATCTTGAACAACTTGCGTCTCACCTCCATGCTCATAGAATCTCTAACAATATGAGGGTATGTTACTATAATGTACTATAGATGCATGAATTCATGGGAATTTAGAAACTGTAGAGATAACGAGGAGAAAGGGGAAATAAAAGCAATAATTCTTAAATGCAAAAAGAATTCTAGAAAAGCTAAAAGAAATTTGTGATTTTTGAAGCCATGAGTCTTTCAAAATCATAACCTATATCTGACAACCGAATTCGATTCTAGTCACATTATACACCATGTATGGCTGATGTCATTGGACGCATTTATAATACAAATTTAAAATTCCAAATAAAAAATCAGTTGGCCTGTTGTAAAGAAAGCAAGAAACAATCTAATTGACACATAAGAAACTACAGGTGACAATAAAATCAAATTAAGAAGAAAAGCAGGTAAGGGGAAAGGAGAAAGAGTTTGGATGGGAAGTTTTGAAAAGATAGGAACCCACCTCAGGTGCAAGATAGCAGAGCCTTCTTCCTCCAGTATCAAAGAAGAATGAGAAATCCGATGGGTCATCATAAGGAATGTAAGTCGGTTTAAATGATGCAAAATCAGCAAGATAGAGCCAATTCCAGGAAGTGACCAGGACATTCTCACACTTTATATCACCTATTGCAATGCAGTTGACATGTATTAAACAAAATAATTTCACTTGAAAAGCAACAATATATGAGCATACTGCACTCACCATGACAAATACCCTTCTCGTGACACTGTTTCACAGCAAGAAGTAACTGCAAAACCATAAGCATATGGCATGTCAAACAAAAAGTTTTCTTTGATAAGTGATTTACCAAACAGACAGATAGCTAAGGAAGAGAGACCTGAAATGACAACCATTTTTTCTCCACCAAACTAAGAAATGGCCGAGTACTCAACCGATCATGAAGATTATTGAAGAAAAATTGCCTCAAAAGGTAAGCAGCTTTATCTGTTTCTTGCCAAAACTGTGAAAAAACACCACATTATTAGAAGCTCATGCAATAATGAACCATTCCATCTCCTAAATGCGTCAATGCAAAATAAACAAATAATACTGACAAATATTCTCAAACTATTTGATCTCTAAAAAACCAAATTAACTGAGCTAAGTAATGCCAATAACAAAAGCAGACTAACACAACTGCTAGTTACAGTCATATTTCTCTACAATGTCTACACTCAGACTCGCTCCTTTATTGTCTTCTCCAGTCTACTCAACTGCATAGCTAGACTTCCGATTTCAAATTGGTTCCTAAATACCAACCAAATTAAACTTATCTAAAATTTTAAACACTCTATACTCCAAAACACAATGCAGAGAAGAAAAAGCAAAATTCAAGTTAGACCTGAAAAGGCCAGACGTGAGGATGGTCAAGGGCAAGGAAAGTATCCTTGATTAGCTCGAGGCGGCGCTCATACTCTCTTAAATTGATAGGATCACCTCGTTTGAAATAGACCTTAACGAGTACCAATCCTTCATCGTGCTTACAGAGAATTGACTTGAAGAAGCGACCCCTGCCAAGCACCTCCTTGAGGACCAAATTGTAAGAGGAAGGTAAATCGTGTAGATAGTACTCCGTAGCAGAGACTTGCGTTGTGCGCGCGATCTTGTTGCCCATTCTTTTGCATTGGGGGTTGGTTTTGTGTTGATCGTTTTTTGGTTTTTGTACTTTTTTAAAGAAAGGAAGCTTTCGTCTCTGCGAAGCCAAAGTTAGGGGAGGAAGAAGGAATGGCCATGGAATGGGATTGAGATTGGCAGCAATGTTTCGAATCGTTCCGTTTCGCTATGGGAATTTTCTTTTTGGGAAAATACACTTACACCCCTCAGTTTTGATATAATCAACATTAAAGACTTCAATTTTTTAAAATTACTCTCAAATCCCTAAGCTTCTGTCTGTTTCCTTAACTACACCAAGGGAAAAGAAAAGAAATTTAAAGAGAAAAGAGCATTAAGGAAAAGAATTGAAATTCAACTTCCCTTACTCTATTTGTTTCTTATTTTGTTGTAGAAGCGAAAATAATTTTCATCAAATTTGTTGAGACATTTATGCCCTCATCTAAAAGAAGGGAAAAGTGTGCAAATCCAGATCCACATCACTTATTAACATCATCACTCATTAAACAGGAGGTGTTAGTAAGCAATAGGCATAAAAGAAGAGAAGAAATAGTTACCCAAAAGAAGGAGGAAAAATAGTAACCTAGAGAAGATTGTAACAGCAAAAAAAAAGAAAGAAAAACAAAATTGGAGGAGGAAGCTCTTCTCTCAGTTTCACTCCATTTTGGACAGAAATAAAAATAAGCATCTGAAGATAACCCATCAGAAATAGTTTCCCTTCCTTTCTCCTATAACTTGTTACTTATTTTTATCCAATCGAAGGAAATTGAAGAAATCAAATTTCATTTCTTTTCTCTTCTCCACATTTTCATCTAAACAAACAGATGCTAAAACAATTAAGAGTTGTGACTTCCATCCAAATGTAATTTTTTACAATAATAGTAGTATATTTAAACTTTTATTTGTAGATATCTATAAATTATTTTTTTTAATTATTATTTTTATAAATATGATGGGTCTTATTCTTGTACGTTATAATTGAGAAATGACATATAAATTATGTATCACTATTTGTTTCCTCTTGAATGAACCCCATCTTTATATCATTGTATTCCCATTGTGGATGATACTCTTACCCCACTTTGGGCCTATTATTATTGTACACTATGAACTTTACAAGTTATCACAAGTATACTATATTTTGAATTTTATAACAATTATGCTTTAATTCAAAAATTCATTACAATTGCACCATAATTCAAATTTGTGGAAAAAATTGAAAACATTTCTTTAATATGGGCCCCATATAATCATATTAACCTGATACATAAGTTAATTTCTCTCTCTTTGTCTTATACTTAACCATCAACACATTCTTTCAGCTAGCTGCAACCTAAAATCATCAACTTTTATGATTTAATTGCATCTTCTTTGCTAAAATCAAAGAGATGAGAGTCCTGATTTTGGTTCTAAACAAAGGAACCCCTAATTCAATTTGGAATGTAAAAATTTTGAAAATTACTAACTATGATTATAGTTAGACTAATAAGGAGTATCCACATCAAAGAAAATTTTATCAATTTTGTCCATAAATTTCAATTATAACCAACTTTTAAATTTATGGCATAATAGTTACATAGTTCAAATAATTATGTATTTGTGACAATTCCTAAAATTTATATTCCATACTAATGGAATGATCTTATCTTAGGTGTGCAAATATATATATATATTATAAAGCTGGAGTTTCCTCAATATTCTATTTTACCAAATTTACAAATTTTTGAATTTTCTATTTAATTTCTTAAATTTTGATTGGATAATAGATTATTTTTAACAATTATAAATTATAAATTTAGCCACACCTTTATCCATATATATTTCAAATTTTAAATATAATTTAATTTAAATTAGTTACCTTTTTTATATAAACAATTATAATATTTTTTTACAAATAATTAATTACATATTTTTATTTTTATTAATTTTAATAAAAATTCTAATAATTTATATTACATTATGTGTAGATTATTATGAGTTTAAATATCTTTAATAAATATTTTTCTTTTTTACTAAATCTATTGTTGGGCATAATTTTTTTAATATAATACTAATAATAAAGATTCCAATTTCATTATTTTTGCCATATGAATACACTTTTCTGTGTCTAGCGTCCTTTTTCTTTTACAAATTTTATAATTGTTTGTAATTTTATTTAAATTTAATTGATTTTAAAATTATTTAAAATGGTTTAAAAATTTATAAAATAGTTAGATAATTTAATTGAGTTTTTGCTTAATCTATATAATATATACTTTGATTATCACATTCTTATCTTTTATTCTAATTTGATGATAAAATAATTAAAGCAATCTATATAATAATCACTTATTTTGTAGATAACTATGACTTAGTATTTATTCTTAAAATTATTTATTTATTTAAGATGAATTAATTAATGTATAACAATTTTTAGAATTTATTTATTTATAATAAATTAATAAAAATTATAATTCTTATTCATTCATTTAATTACTTCTTGTGGTGTATCCTATTTACTGGCTTGAGAATGATGTTTATTACTATTTGAGTGGAGTTGAGCTGTTGTATTAATCACTAATAATATTTGAGGAATTCAACATGGGATGACAAAAAACTCATCCTTACATAATTGAAATTATCTAAATTTAAAGCTAACTTCGCAATTTCATATGCCACGCAATTTGTTTTTTTGACAGCATGCAAATAAGTAAAGGACTGAAATTGATCCAAAAGTAACTGAAGGGATAAAATCGTAGTTCCCAAATCATTTAAATGAAGCATTTAGTTGATTATTAATATAACAAATTAATTTTTCAATTAATTTCTAAAAAATATAATTATAGTTATAATAATTTGTCAATTTTTTTAATAGTAATAAAATAATTACCTCAAGGTTGTCAACATACTTGTTGACAATATATACATGAAAAAGGTCTTACTCAACATATAAAACTTAGAATAACTATATCTTTGAATTTTGCGAGTTTTATAATTGAAAAATGTAAACTAATTCGAAATATTAGATATAAAATTTAGAATAGCTCTCTTAAAAAAAAAAACTTAGAATAACTATTTTAATTTGTAAATTATGCTATTAGTAAATATACAATGTATAGGTAAAGGGTTTTAAATTATTTACTCAAACATTTTTTTTTTTAAAATATAAATAGCGTTGAATCATTTTATTCTTTTTCTGCTCAAAAGCAAATTAACTTTCCTAAATAAATATATAACAAACTAACTATTGGCTAACCCAAGGGGTTGGCCTGGTGGTGAGGTAAGTCACCAAAGACCAAAAGATCCTGAGTTCAAACCTTGGGGGTAACTAAAGGCAAAAAAAAAAAAAAAACTAACTATTGGCTATTTAGCTACAAATATTTTTTATCTTATTTAAATTATTAAATTTTTTCCACAATTCATCAAACCATTAAACTACATATTTTTAATATTTTTGAATGTACTATATATTTTAATATGATTATTTATATTTGTCATATTTTTTTAACCATTTGATAAATCATAATTTAAATAAAATATTAAACCATGGAATCATAAAATTTAAATATAACAATTTAAATTATAAAATCATAAAAATTATCACCAATATAATATTTATGTGCGGTTTTCGACTAATATTTATGTAATTGGACAACTCTACCCAATCCATCCTTTTAGTTTGGATTGGTCACAAGTTGAATAATATAATGAAATTAGGTTCTATATTAAAATTGACACAATTGAAAGAAAAAAAAAGGGTTAAAATTGACCCAATTAGTATGTTTGTAAATCAGTTCCAACAGAGCTACAAATGAGTTAAGCCGTTCACAAATTACTCAAAATTCAATTCAATTAAAATTTATTTTCAAACTAAGTGAGTCCATCTAGTATCTAAATGAGTCCAGCTCTATCTAAACTTTTAAATTTATTAACATGTTTGTTTAATTTTATTTTTGTTCAAAATGTATATTAAATTCTTTTTTTTTTTTTAAGAAAATTTCACATTTGGCTATGACCAACGCCCCACCAGTGGAATACATGTAAGAAAGCTTCAAAAAAAAAAAAAAAAAGAGAAGGATCCAAAGTGTCACATCTCAAAATTTAATTGACGGAAAAATTTATACTATCAAGATATTTTAATTAATAATAGTAATAAAAAAAAGTGTATGTTAAATAGCTTAATTAAAGAGAATTTATATAAGTTTTGCGATAAACAAATAAATAAAATACTAAAATTTGTTATGATTGGCTAAATAGAAAATAGTATTAAGGATTTAATTTAAATAATTGAAATTGGTGAAATCAGAACCATATTGATCTAAATGAAGATTAGAGGACTTATGGGAAATTTAGAAAAGAGAAGCTATTGTGGCAAGAGCACAAGCATGTGCTGGCAAGTGTGAATATGGGTGAGATACGTGGCAAATGGTAGAGAAATGGTGGCATTTATTGTATGAGGTGGTATAAGATATCATGTGTTGGCAAGCTATGGAGAAGCAGAAATTGAGAAAGAAGACAAATGTTTCACCATTTCCAAACTAAAACATAAATTTCAAAGAATACTGGAAATTCTCATTTAAGCAACTGAAGTTTTTGGAATTTATGTTTAGATGGATATATGTGGAAAATCTATGAAGGCTAGGAGAAACAATTGAAAAATAACAAGAATATTAATTTTTGGGAGTGTTCTGCTCATTGGGTACAGGGAAAAGTTAATTCTTAAGGTAAACAACACATCTCTACCTTTAATTTCTTTAATTGATCATTTATTAGTGAGATTTAATAGAGACCTAATTCTGAAATTCTATGGTTAAAGGGATTAAATTGGGAATAATATTAATATAATAATTAAATAATTAGATAAGATCTAAATGTCCATAAACAAGTAAGTTGAGAGAAAGCTGAAATCATAATATGGCAGATTAGGATTGAATTCAAGTGAAGTTTTGATTATGATAGGGTCGGAATTTAGAGAAGCTATAAAAAAGAAATTTGTAGGTAAATGTCTTAATTAACAATAGAGACCAGAATCATTCCATTTGGATTTGTAGAATGAAAGTTATGGCCAGAATACCGGCCGGCGTGCAGGCTGCCAGAATCAGATAAGTTAACAGAACATGTCAAACTTTAACAAATTATTTGACCATGATAGAAATAGAATTTAAGTAAGTGCAAAACATGAAAGTTGTAGTTTTATATGTTTAGTTTATGGCTGTAAAACAGTTTTAGTAAAAACTAAATACATAGGAAGATATACTTGAAAAACCCAAGGGTGTGCAAGTCTGAAATTGAGTTTGGGCAGAACGGGAATTGTGAACTTTGGCTAATAAATTGTAGGAATTAAATTATTTACCCAATTCTAAATATTTAGGGACCTAAATTGAACTACCCAAGCTAATTAAAATATACTTAAATATTATTTTTAGGACCCGCAAATACCGAGGAGTGCGGGAATTTAAGGAGCACTCGCGTAGGACTATTTTGCAGACGAATTTTCAGGTTTGGTACTATTATTTTTAAAGTATTCAAATTGATTTTGTTTTAATTTATTAAATTGCATTTTAAATTATTTGATTTATATTTTGGAAGTATGAGTTTTATTGAATGACTGATTTTAAAGAGAACTCGAATGTGTGTTCGAGTTATATGTGAATTTTTAATACCGAAGCGGTATTCGCAGTCGCGAAGTGACTGGCTCGGTAAAAATAAAATTAGATTTAAATAAGATTTTCAGTATTTTATTGGATTGAATTATATTTAAGTGAAATTTATTTATTCCTCAATGAAATTATTTGTGAAGAATGGGAATGGATTTATATTATTAAATGTAATTATTTGCGAATGGAAATTGAGATTGAATGAGAAATATTTGTTGAGAAAGAATTATTATGAGATGAATTGTTTTGTGCTCTACTTGGTTTATGGAACCTTAGTGATAAGAATATGTCATGACATATGGTTGAAAAATTCTGCGCAGTGTGATACATGATGTAAAATGAGAAATGAAATGAGAAACCACGGGCGTGGCTGCGATCTACGACCCAGTGATTAAATATTAATTCGCGAATAGCTGCGATCTATCTCCGAATTAATACAATTCGTGAATAGCTGCGATCTATCTCCGAATTGAACAGTGAATAATACAATTCGTGAATGGCTGCGATTTATCTCCGAATTGTAACCTTAGTCTTATCCTTGGTGTTCGAAATTACCAGTAGAGCAAATGATAAATGATATTGATTGATGAATATTTATTGCTTAATTTAATGATTTTGCAAAGTTGATTTTTAATACGATTTTATGAAATGAGTTTGATGATTATTTTTAAGTGCTAAATTATATATATGTACCCACTGAGCATGGAGTTGCTCAGCGAGTTATTTTTGTAACTCGCAGGTTAAGAAAGGTCAGCAGAGCATCAGCATTCACCAACACTCCCCAGTATAGATCTTCGTAGTATGGTTCAGGTTTAGGCAGGTTGGCATGTACTAAATAAATTGGGTTTTGAATTTTATGAGTGTAATTATTAAGTAATTAAGATTTCAAGGTTTAAGTGATTTTTCTGATGTAATTCTTAGAATTTAATATATAAGCATATAAGTTAACAGGAGTAAAGAGGTCACGTAACACTTCAGTCTGGCTTATTCGTAAGTTGGATT
This sequence comes from Croton laevigatus, assembly GCA_949640765.1. Lineage (NCBI taxonomy): Eukaryota > Viridiplantae > Streptophyta > Magnoliopsida > Malpighiales > Euphorbiaceae > Croton > Croton laevigatus. The sequence continues at coordinate 37,233 of CATIWJ010188139.1, forward strand.
TGGGGTGTTACATTTAGTGGTATCAGAGCATAGGTTTAGTCGGTTCTGGGAGAATAGAGAAAATTTAATATAACACAGGAAATTTAGGGATATTATGAAAAATTATGATTGGGTTAGTAAAACTGAAATTGAGATATTGTGTAAAAAAAAAAAAAGGGGGTATAACGCATGGAATTTAAGGATATGATGAGAAATGGTGATTGGGTTAGTAAATCTGAAGTGGGATATTTAAAAAAAAAAATTGAATTTGCAGAACTAGTATAGCTACGTTGTAATATAAAGTTTATAAATGTATAAAGGAGGTAGTGAAGAATAGAAAAATAACACAGACTTAAAATTTTGACATTTGTATATGTATATATACATGGGAAAGAGCTTAAGGTTAATGTGAAATAGATAATAGTAAATGTTGTAAACGATTATGAGACTAAGTGTGTAAAGTTAATGTACATGCCAACTAGGAAATAACCGTACTGGGAGTTAAGTGAATGATGTTATATATTTCCGTGAAAAATGTTACATGGAAAAAAAAAAAAAAAGTTGAACTGTGATTAAAAGGTGAAATTGTTTTACAAATGAAAGTGAAATTATATATATGCGATGATTAAGGAAATAGAATTGCGTATTTTCGTGATCTGTAGAATCCAACAGAATACGAGAATTGATATCATAAGCGTCATTGATTATTCCATCGGGATAGGATGAGTAATTGTACCAATAAGCGACAACACTTTAGTAAAGGGCGGGAATAGTATCAGAACTACTATCAGTATTGATAGTGGAAAAAGAACGAAAGTCATCAAGCGAAAAACTACAGGAATAAGAGCTCGAACGGAAGGACAACTCTGAGAAAGCATGGATATGGTGGAATACTACTCAATAGTGAGTTGCACCAGAACTCCGAACTTGGGAATAATTCTTGAGAGAGCTTAAAAAGGGGCATATTGTAAACGCGTACATCAAAGCGAGAAGGAAAGAATTCGTGTATCTGAGACACAAACGAATGTTATTAGCTGAGTATGAAAAGAAAATTTATTCGCTTCGACAAACACGAAAGGAAATTATTAGAAAAATGTTAGAAGTTCGTAGTAGTTAGATTAAAGGATGAATTAGGCAGTGCTGGAATATTTGGATTGAGCAAAAATAGTGACCAAATACTGAATAATTAAGAAGATTTCAATGAACCAAAGAAACCGCCGATAGAAAAGTTAGTAAAAGAGATAATTTTTACGAAGAGTCGAAAATGGACAGAAATTTAGAGGAGGAGACTGTGGATAAGTAAGAGAATCGAATATTTAAGCCTTTGTTATAAGTATTTTAAATTTTGAAAGAAGTGCCGAGAGAAAAATAGGCAAAGGCAAGATATAACAGAGAATAATGGAATCTGATCAATAGGAAATGAGAATGTAGAGTATTTGAGCATATTGGGTAGAATTGCTCAAAGTGATAAAAAAAAAATGTTGTTACACCAAAGGAAAAATATTTTTGAGAAATTGATAGAATTGCCTCTTGATGAATTCAATATGATATATTAGGAGTGGATTAGTTAGCTAAACATAAAGCAATTACAGATTGTGAAATAAATGATGTGTCACTAAGAACTATAAATGGAAAAGAGATAATTAAAGCTGATTAGTTAAATAATAATAATATATCAGTGATTAAGGTAAAGAAGTTAATTCAGAAAGGTTGTGAAGCATATCACGTAAGTGTGTTAGAAGTCGCTAAGGATATAGTGAAAAGTGAAAACATACCTATGATATGTAACTTTTTAGATGGATTTTTGGAGGACTAGTTGGGATTGCTACCTGAAAGAGAAAAGATAAATTTACAATCTATATTTTCTGGGAATAGCACTAGTAGAATTCAAAGAGTTAAAGATGTATAATTGTAAGAGTTGCTCGACAAGGAATTATTCGGCCGAATGTTTCATTGTGGGGAAACATAAATGCTATTTGAGAAGGAAAAAGACGGATTGTTAAGATGATCCGTGAATTATAGATAAGTGAGCAAGAATAAATATCCACTGTTATAGATTGATAACATATTTGATTAACTGAAGGGAGTAGTAATGTTTTCTCTAAGTTTGACCTAAGGTCAAAATATCATCAATGGAAAATAAAAAGGGAA
>CATIWJ010188175.1:0-12825 GCA_949640765.1 Croton laevigatus
AAAATTAAGAAAAGGCAGCAGCAAAATAAAATTAAAAACAATGAAAAACGAACACAGCCAAAGATATAATTCTCAGTATGAAATTCTTGTGCTTGATCATTGACTCTAAGATAACTTAATAATTCCAAATCACAGACAAGATATAGTCAGAAAGTACGACGATCCAACCAATATTTCCTTATTCTTAGATTATTAAGATACGATCTAATAATAACCCCTAATCAACAAACAACCCTAAGTACGACGAAAGATTTAACCTACCAATTGCAATGAACACTAGAAAGACCTTGCCCTAGTTAACAAATTCTACGAAAACCCATTTAAACTAGATCATGTAATTACTTAATATAACCCAAAAGCCTGGTTACAATCAAGTTATACTAATCGCTACTTGCATCAACTCGACTAAACAATTACGGATTTAATCTCACTGATTAGCTATATGCATCCTATCAATTAATCAACTGGTCATATCAATTAACTAACAAAATACATTAAGGATATATTTTCCCAATAATCTGCAGTAAAAGCATGAATGTAACAGGAATTAAAAAGTAAATATAAGGACATTAAGATCTCACAAACATGAAGAAAATCAACTTTCAATTAACCCTTAACTGAAGGAATGAGTTTAGCCTTGAATGGCTATAGAGAAAAGAAAGAAAAACCCTAAAAACGTAACTATCTGGAGGCTGCTCAAGAATGCTTTCAAAAAGACCTAAAACACACTTATATAATATTTAAAACTAGTGCAAACAATAATATAACAAAAGTGCCCAATAAAAACTACTTAATTTTTCTTCATAGGCTCTAATTTAAGCCCAAAATGTCAGATGGTAAAGCGGGCCAGCAGCCCTAATTAATTTCAGTCCGCAGTATTCCCTCGTCAGTTAGCCTTGCCCAAGGCTAACTCCTGACAGCGTTAAAATTGTCCAATTAGCTTCTAGCTTTACGTTCAATGTTTCAAATCTCGTCCAATTATGCTTTAAATGCTTCCTTTTTGCCAAATCCAACAACTCTTAATCAAAATAATAAAAATTAAATAAAATCTCATAATTAAGCACAAAAGTATCAAATAAGCACAATAATAGGAATTAAAAACATGTTAAATTTGCAAGTTATCAGCCCCTACCTTGAAAGTGACCTCTTAAGAGGGCTAGCGACCGTGACAGGGCCCAGGGAGGTTGTCCAATGACCAAGGCTAAAGAGAGGTCGCCCTTTCTTATGGTCGAGGTTGCCGAAAGACCAAGGCTAGAAAGAGGTCACCCTCTCCCAGGGTCGAGGTCGCCTGAGCGATCTCCTTCCAACTTAGTAGGAGGAGGTCTCTTAAGTCAAAGACATAATAGACCCCGAAAATATAAGGGCCTCATGGACCCTATTTACGTGGCCCAGTATAAGGCCCAATGGTCTTCGGGACCTTACCGCCTTAATTTCTCTATATAAAGGTTAAGTTGTCCACTTCAGATCCTAAATCACTTTTCAAACCTTCAATAATAGCCTGAAAATTGCCAACACACTAGCCGAACCACCTATTCAACCTTTCGAAAATCGCCCAAAAACTACTCAAATTATTGGAAACAGCTAGTGAACCATGAACCGCTAGGCCTTGAATCATCAAGACCATGGTCTGGTTAATGTTCATCACCATCTTGAACTATGAACCACCATGCCTTGAACCAAAACTGGCTTGCCCGAACCGTGGCCACGTTGAGGTAAGTGTATTTACTATGTACTGTCAAAGAAAAAAAGAATAAATTTATAATTAAGCTTGAGGTATTGAATGGTAATTTTTCCTTACTGCCTCAACAACAATCCTCCGTGTATAAAATGAGGCTATAAGAAAGCCACATGATTAAGCAACTTATCCTTCGACTGTTACAAAGGAAACAAACTTCAGTATATTAGGAGAAGAAAAGCAGTATACATGTATTAATATTCCCATTCAATTAATTACTACTATGTCGTCTTCTTCTTTTTCCTCTTCTGCAATTCCAACTGCCACAGAAGTATTTGAAACTGGAAAATACACAACTGTGCTTCAAAAAGTAGAAATAGGAACATGTACTTCTAAATCTTCACTGCCTATTCCACCACCAAAGCCCCTCTTGATTGCTATGCCATGTGAAGCTGGACAATTTCCAATCATCATATTCCTCCATGGTTATCTTCTTTACAACTCCTTCTACTCTCAGCTTCTCCAACATATTGCTTCTCATGGCTTCATTCTCATTGCTCCACAGGTATATATCCATCCCCTTTTACTTTTAATTACATACTAATTATGTCTTAATTCATCACATTTTTAAGCACTTCCATGTCTTTTCTTTTAGTAAAAGTACAAATGACAATACCCTTTAATATCAACTAGCAAACAGTAAGCTATAATTTAATATAATCGCAATTAAGTTAAATAATTTTTGTATGTTACGAAGAAAGTTGAACTATGTAATTACGATTATGATTATTTAAATCAAGATTTTTCGGTGGATTAATAAATAATATTGAATATTTCTTTTTATGTAATATTATTCATCAATGATTTATTTTAAGAGAAGGAATTTTTCTTTGAAATTATTTTGACATATAATGTAATATCTGTTAACTAATAGTATTATTTAGGATAATAATAACTCTCTAAGCAAGGTATTATTTAGTGCATCATTTCATTAACCTAAACAAGGTATTAGGCTTAGAGAGTTAGTATTATCCTGTAATTAACATATTTGTGTAAAAGATAAAATAAATAAGTAACTTCGAGTGTGGAAAATCCAATGGAAAACTTGAAGGAAACGGCGAAAGGAAAGTCTGCATTTCACTTTATTAGAAAGAAAAATGGTCGAAATGGACAAGGATAGTGGCCCTTCATGATTTGATTGGTAAATCAAGATATTTTCTAATGCCTCACCTTTTCCAGACTCTTCTGTTTGAAAAGCCCATTGGCCACAAGGCCCATAGTCACCACAGATGAGTCTGTTGGGCCCGACTTCTCAAATGTTCTCATTTTCTACCGACTCCTCTTTCCAGTTCGCACCAAATTATCATTTTCTGAGTCGTTACTTTTATTTTACATAAAAGTTAAGAAAATGATTTATTTCAAGGAAAAAATTCAGAACACTTTAAGCTTATAAAATTAACCTTTTTTTTTGTGAAGGATCTATAAATACGTGTTAAACTAACTCATAATATAGCAAGCAAGAAAGTGCTCACTTTTTCTTGAGAAATCTCTGCATTTTTTGTAAACAAATTTTATTAAAATGAAACTAATAATATAGTTAAGACTCAGTTAATAAATAATTGTTGTGACTTTTTGAATTTTTATCCCTTTAACGGATATAAAATGTTGGTTATTTTTATCATCACTTGAAGATTTGTCTCATTATTAGACTATTAGTCTACATAGCAAATATCTACTTGTTCATTTCATTTAACTTGATTTCTAGTTTATAATGCGATTATACAATTGAATTACAAATAAAAGAACGTAATTTTGGCAGATGTACACGGTGGCCGGGGCAGATTCAAGCGATGAGATAAAAGCAGCAGCAGAAATAACAAATTGGCTATCCAAAGGCCTAAAAGAAGTATTACCACAACATATCCAACCTAACTTAACCAAACTATGCATTGCAGGACATAGCAGAGGAGGCAAGGTAGCTTTTGCACTTGCCCTTCAAAAAGCAGCAACTACCCTTAAATTTTCAGCAATAATAGGAGTAGACCCAGTTGATGGAAGGGACAAAGGGAAACAAACACCTCCACCAGTACTTACTTATGTTCCTCATTCTTTTGATTTGGATATGGCAGCACTGGTTATTGGTTCTGGCTTAGGTGAAGTTAAAAGAAACCCTATGTTCCCTCCTTGTGCACCAAAAGGTGTTAACCATGAGGACTTTTTCAAAGAATGTTCGAAGCCAGCTTGTTATTTTGTTGTGAAGGATTATGGTCATGTTGATATGTTAGATGATGATACTGAAGGGTTTAGAGGCAAATCCACTTATTGTTTGTGTAAGAATGGCAAGTGTAGAGAGCCTATGAGAAAGTTTGTTGGAGGTTCTATTGTTGCTTTTCTTAAAGCTTATTTGGGAGATGATAATAGTTATCTCATGGCTATTGGAAATGGGCAGACCGGACCAGTGGAGCTTCAGACATCTCAGTTTTATGTTTGATTTCATTATTCTCAATCTATGATGTTCTGTAAGAAATCACAATCAAGCAGTATATATCTCATAATAGCAAATTTATTATAATTACCATGTCTTCTCAACTACAGTGCATGGAATAAATTACTACTACTATAAGATCATAGTAAAATTAGTGGTTTGTAGTAATAAAATTCCATATGAGTATTAGATTATAAATTTATAATACAAATCCAAGTGAATTTGAACCTTAATGAGCTTCAAGCGCCACTCCGACCTTGTCATTCAAACTCTTAATATACTCTTTCCTTGCAGGATGATTTTCTTGTGGGCGGTTGAATGGTGTCCAGACTGGCTCCCCCACAAACAACCTCATCAACTGCAAATTATTACCAACAATGAATAAAATTTTTCAATTGATGTTAAGATTTAAGCAATATTTGGTCAGCTGGAATGCAATGTAATCGGGTTATGTTCCATGATTTTGTATGTAACATAATAAAGAAATTCATATAATGTAATAATTGTGACTATATTGCATTACATCTAGTATTTTTAATACCTTAACATAGTTGGTGGTGTCGAGGGTGAATCGATGGTAAATTCCTGGTGGAAGAATAATAAGATCACCAGCTTGGATCCAGATTCTGATCCAATTATCATATTTGTCTCGAACATCAAAATATCCGCTTCCTTTTAAGCAGAAACGTATCTCCTCATCAGCATGTATGTGCTCTGTGTAGAAATTCTTGAGCTTCTCCTCATAGTTAGCAACTTTCTCCGGGCATAAATCTAGCAAATCCTGCGTTGTATTTGTACATCTTGCTTTACAAAACCAGAATCAAGAAATCTTTAGGAGCTTATACAAAGCTAAAATTAAGATAAATACCATGTAATTGTAACCCCTGGTTTCCCTGATATTCTTCAATTCTGGATCATTCTCGCAGTTATCTGCGTTCAAATGCCAATACAGAACTCCCAACTCTGCATATGATTATTCATTTATTCTTCTTATGTCAGTAATGTATAAAAAAAAATCAAACATGAAAATCCAGAGAAAAAAGAGAGATTGGACCTGCTAAGTAATCCAGTGCAACGAACTCTTTAGGGTTGCGGTGGTGAGGAAGCCTTTGGTCTTCGCTGCTTTCGTCCATGAACCACGCCTACAACAAAACTTAACTCCGATTAGTATTATATTAGGTAATTAACTTTTTGATTAATATGGTGTTGATGAAATTGAAGAAGAACTCACCTCGATAGCCATGGATTGCGTCTCGCTGTTTTGTGCTCTGCTCTGCTGAGACTGAGTTCAAATGACGGAGCCGTCTATTATACTTATACACAGCCAATTGTTGTTGAATTTGATATCTCCGCTTACTAATCTCACCAGCCACGTGTAAATGCCGTTTCCCTCTTGTTATTTGTGGCGTCAGTGTTTTCGCCTAATATTGTTTATAAAAAGCGGGAAGGAGAAGGGAAAATGAAAGTAGTAATAATCTAAAAGAACAAGGGTAGAATAGGAATTAAGATGTTAAAAGTGTTAAAAAAGAAACTAACTGGATCCAGATCATACAAGTATTATACTTTATCGATTTTGAGGTGCTAGGTTTGCAAGTGCATACCGTCCGTATCGGATCTTAAAAATTAGCCAGTATAAGCTCAACAGCTGTTCTACAATGGCAAATTGCTCCGTTGAGCCTCAGGTGAAAGATCCAATCACTCATGTCATCTTCGACATGGATGGTCTCTTGCTCGACACAGAAAAATTCTACACTGAGGTCCAGGAAATGATACTCGCCAGATACAATAAAACTTTTGATTGGTCTCTAAAGGCAAAAATGATGGGGAAGAAAGCAATAGAAGCAGCTAAGGTATTTGTAGAGGAGACTGGGATTAGTGGTTCACTTTCAGCTGAGGATTTCCTCCTAGAAAGAGAGGAGATGCTTCGGGACTTATTTCCAACAAGTGAGCTGATGCCAGGAGCTAGCCGTCTGATAAAACATCTCCATGCCAAAGGAATACCAATTGCTGTAGCTACTGGTACTCACAGGCGTCATTTTGAATTGAAAACACAAAGACATGGTGAGCTTTTCTCCTTGATGCATCATATTGTTCTTGGGGATGATCCAGAAATTAAACAAGGCAAGCCATCGCCAGACGTATTCCTTGCAGCAGCCAAGAGATTTCAGGATGGTCCATTGGATCCACAGAAGTTTCTTGTTTTTGAAGATGCACCCTCTGGTGTTCTTGCAGCTAAGAATGCTGGAATGAACGTAGTAATGGTTCCGGATCCAAGGTTGGATAGCTCTCATCATGGATCTGCAGATCAAGTTTTGAGCTCACTGTTGGAATTCAATCCGGTTTATTGGGGGTTGCCTCCCTTTGAAAATTAGGGAAGCTAAAATTTGATTGTTACGTTCTTAGGCATGTCAATGCTTATGCTCTCATTTGCCATTTAGTCAATTTAAATTGCCCATTAATTTTTCTTCTTTTCATACTATGTTTCTTATTAGATTAGTTTATGGAATTACATTTCTAGGAATTGTTCAATCTTGTTTTGTTCTTTTTTTTTTTTTTATTTGTGAATAAGGAATTGCTCTATAGTTGATCCTGCTGATATTTGTGTAATACATTTGCCAAGGAAATAATTTAAAAAAGTGATATAGGCAGATCACCAAAATATGGGAATTACCAAACAAAAGAAATTCAGAAATACATAAAAGAAAGTTTCCGCTTGCTGAATAAAGCCCTAGGATCCAAGAAGAAGAACTACTTTGAACTAAGACCTTGAGCTATTGCACAGCACATTCAAATTTACATCAGGTGAAGGCTAGAGAGCATAAATTGCAAAGGCCTACATATCTCAACCATTTGATATTACAAATCAGAAGCACTGAATTCCTCAGGATCATGATTCTAGCACAAAATTGATCCCTTTCCTAATACTACTACTTCCATCCTAGGGATCTTTTTCTTTAGATATAAGTAGGGTGGTCCTAAATAACAAAAATAAATAAATAAAAAGGCCTTCATCATCATCAAGGAATAATAGCGCAAAGATCGCATTGCTCCAAGTTGTTAGGTTGGATTCTTCTCCCGACAGTGGTAATTGTCTGTAGAGTGTGTTGTAAATACAGCATGTCAATGTTCTTGGACATCTGCAAATAACCAATAAAGCAGAAAATAATTTCATTCAATTATCAGAGCATATCCCAGCTTAAAAACACAACATATTCATGAGAAGAATCAAAATATTCTCCAGAGGCACAACCAGAATAACTTTGCTGTTCATATGTCATCTACATCACAAATTACTACAACCTGCTTCAAATGGTAAAAAAAATTCTCAAGCATCAACTGCATATTCAAGTGGTTGTGCGAGGCATAAAACAGACTGAAACATGTCTATCTGTCTCCATGAATGTATATTTATATCTATCATAACATATATAGAAAAGAAAATGAACTTAATGGCTCATGCTAAACGTTTGACGTCAATAGTTCAATGCACATTTCAAAACAGAAGAAAAAAAGGGCAAGGGAAAGAATTCTATGTTCCCACCTTCATTAAGATCAACAGAAAAACCAGCAATTTTTGGTTGATCAGCTGAGCCACATAAGGTATGTGGGAATCCAGGCTGGGTGGGAGAGCTTGTGCTGCTCCTGGTCGATTGTCCATTTGAGTTATGTGTCCTTACATGATGGTTCAGGTACACCTCCAAGTTAGAAGTACTTCCTATATTTTTCCTGCTCTTAAATCTCCCCCTAATGGTTATACAAGTAGTGAAGAAATAACAGGAAAAAAAGAATGATTAGATTAATGAATTAATAGCTTTGCAATAACTACGGGTTATCAAACTCTGTTAATTTGCAACATCTAGTGGACACCATTAGTCAGTGCAAGTACCTATCTTTTTTCTTCTCGAGATATCTCTGTAGTGAGACTTTTCGATTTGCTTGACCCTCTACATCTTAAAAGGGGAAAACAGTATTAAAAGGATGGGCAAAAAACTGACAATTTTAAAGAGTAATTATCTAAAGTGAGATCACTCTCAGAGTGCTTTTTACTGCAGAGTCAGAAAGCAAGCAAGCACAAACTTGATGAACGCACAGGAAAAGCAGGCTCTCCCTGGAGCGGCTGTGGCATGGCAATAAGAATGGCAGGAACAGGAAATTTTCAAAGCGTGGAATAGGAGATAGGTTTGGAGATGAGGAAAATAGTAACAACCCCAGAACTGCTTCTGAGATAATTGTGGTTGCTCTAATACTGTTGTACTTAGCTTGTTAGATGTAGATGGAAATAGGGCTATTCCCACCCAGCGCATGCAAAGAAGGGGATGATAGTCAAGCCTTTAGACAAAGGAGTTAATGATTGCACCTAACACTTTCATGCAAGAAAAGATGTTGACACTGACAGTGCCCTACACAACTGCACTGTTGGTGGGGCCAATGACATGTGATTCATAGGTAATAATAGAAGTACGCACCAAAGGAAAAAAAAAACCTATCCCTTTAGAGCAAAGAATAATTAGTCCCACCAAAATGCCATTTTCAGTTTATCTTTCACTTCCTCTAGTTATACCACTTATATAGACTCTATGAAAATCACTGTTTTGGGAAAAAAAAATATGAAAATCACTGTTGGTATTGCTTGATAGCGATTATGCCTTCAATCAGCTTGCCATGGAAGGTTATGGTTTCAGCAACATCAGGACTCATCACTTAGATACAGAACTGACACACTTGGAGTTGGAGCTCAAGCCCAGCTTGTAGCTTATCTATATGCGAGTGTGACAAAGAAACCCATCCCATCAGTAGCTTCAATTAATGCATAAGAAGATTTTATTATCTTAAAGCATAAGTATTTCTTGGTATTTGTCACAGGTTACTGAAACATTTACCCACAGCTACCCAATTTGATATTAAGTACACAATAACAATCTAAGAAACGAACTAGGCGCCTTACCATGATCAAGAATTATGTTGCCTTTCTCCCTACACTGTTGAGAATATTCGGTCATCTTCTCTGTAAGCCCAATTCAAAACCATTTGGATCAGTAGTAGTACATGAAAAGCTATTTATTCTGAACCTAATGTTCCCATGAGCTATATCCACACCAACCACCCCATAAGTTCATTTCATGCAACTCTTTAGTATGCATGGATTTCATGGTCAAATGGCATTAGATTCTGGTTAAGGTTTTCAAATAAAGATCTAGAAAAGGAATCTATATTCTTTAGAACATTTGGAAAATTGCTTCCATTAATTTTCTCACCAATGTCATAGCTTCTTATGTCTTATTTTAAGTCTGTGAGCAGCTATACTTTCAATTTGTTGAATACATTTTCTAGCTTTAACAGTATCAACCATAGCTCGAGTGATTCAGAGAAACATAAGTCAGCCATCAAAGCATGTAATAAATTGCACATCCTACCTGTTTGTACAGTTTGACATATTGCGGTATTAGGAGGAACAAACCCATGCTTCTCAGGTTGTGTCTGAAAATGACAAGGGAATGAAAATGCTGGTCTACGAATTGTATCATCCATAGGCAACTGAATCGGACTCGCTGCAAGATGCATGATTGCCTGAGCCTGCAAATCCATATATTGGACGCATTGGAAGGCCAACATGCTATCAGAGATATCTCCAGGTATCCATGCAAAGGGGAAGCTTCATTACCTTATCAGGTGGGACTCCATCATACACATTCACCTTTCCACAATAGAAAATTGTCATTTGCCCAAACAATCCATCTGTTGCACCAGGACTTCTGTGGCCAGATAAACAAACAAACATTTGAGTCAAAAGAACAAGGGGGAAACAAGGACAAGTAATGCGATACAACACAATGCTTAATTCATTTGAGCACATGCCATATTAATATTTTAGGTGACATCCATGCCTCATGATATGAATAAGATCAAATAAAAAAAGAAGCTGCATTTGATATGTAATAAGGGCTAAATGTATAATCAGAAGCAGAACCTAACAACCTTGAATGGATCTATTGTTCTAGAACAAAAGGAAATAAGCATTCCTCATACTATTGATCAGTTGCCCAAAATCCCTGCTTATTCCTTCTCTTCATTCCCAAATGTAACATTGCCCTTTTAACTCAGAAGAAACAAAGAAGACCAAAGAATTCTAATCATTTAAGCCTCTCACCCCAAATTTAAGACCTTAAGGTTAAACATTCAAACAATAAAATTATACCATCACCCCAAATATATTTTCACAGGAAACCACACTTTACAAAACAGATAGAAGAACTAAACCTAGGAGCATGCAACCCAACTAAATCCAACAATGACAGATACATTTATCCCTAAATATAGATTAGAAATCTATAACATCAACTCATGCCCCATCAATCATTGCAATCATTAGCACTAAGACCCTTGTTTTACAAAAATACCCATTAAAATGTCCAGCTTATAAAGCTTACAGCAACATTATCAAAGGAAAAAAAAAAACTCAATTCAATCCTAACAGATGATTAAATACCTCCCAAGGGGAAGATCCTACACATGTCAATCCTCCTAACACGAAATTAAATACCCATTCCGCGAGTATGAATTAGGAATTAGATAAAATTCATGACGATGAGCGAAAATCAGTTATTTGTAGCTACGCATTAACTAAAAAATATGGTGAACCAAAATGAGTAAAAGAACTAGCCAAACTCAAAAGCACAGATTAACCTGGGAGCAATGGCTTTATTATCTGTCTCTTCCAGTTGACAATCCACTGGACCTGGAGGAGTGGATTTCGGAGAATCATTTTGCCGGCACGGAGCTGCGTCATCTGCCGATACCGAAACAGTGATGTTCGTATCACTCGGTTCCTTAACTGAATCAGCCGAATTGGACGTTGCCTAAAGGTTTAATATATGTTAAAAAATTTGACTACAAATTTACTGAAAAGAATACTAGCAGTTCACAGTTGGTAAAATGAATCGAAACTCACCGTAGGTTTGGAAACTAAGATTTTCCGTAAAGCACCGGCGCCGGAATCTTCACTAGTTTCAAGAAGCGCTTTAAGTGAAATCACTTGCTGGATCGCCTGCGATTTATTCCAAGAAGGTCTGCGCATTCCTGTACGGACATTCTCACAAAAAACCAGAACAAGGGAGGGAAGACACGTGTCAGCTGCCTCTTAATTTACAGACACCGGAAAATATGGCGAAATCTAAGGACAAATGAGGAAAGAAAATTTAAAGAAAAAAGTTTAAAAAAAATGGAAAAAGAAAAAAAATAGAGAAATAGAAGACCTTTTTCCTTGAGGTATTTGCGGCAATCTTCTCTGGTGAGCTGAGAAATGTCTTCTTCGGTTAGCTGAGTGAGGGGTTTGTCAAGTATAGACCGGAATGACGTGACGCCGGCATCCATGCCGTAAGATTCTAACCGGAGATTCAACGGAGGAAGAGTAAGGGAAGGGCAGTGGTCGTAAATTGGTGAAGTGAAGGAGGTTGTGTTGTGTGTGTTGGGGAAGAGGGGTTGAAAAGTGGGGGAAGCGAGTGTGAGAGAGAGAGAGAGAGTGGGCAATTCCGATGCGTTCGCTTTTTTATTATTTTATTATAATAATAATGGTAATTATCATTATTATTGTTATTATTATTATTTCTTAAGATGGGGGAATAGAGGGAGCTTTTGGGAGATGGTGATGCACCCTAGCTTGCCACGTAGATGACAGTCAAAGTTAATTGCTGTTTTAATAGTGGTTTTTTACACTACCGTATCAAAAAAGTTTGGAAATTGCGTTTCTGCCACTGTTGAAAAAATATCTGCGATTTCTTCCACAGCTGTGCCGTTGCAAACAAAGTATTTCTATATTTCAAGAAACCAATTATTTAATTGTTTTTTCAAATAAAACAATTGCAGCATAGTATGGGCTTTTGAAACAGATAATATATTTCTTTGAAAATATTATTTTTTATTCAAAATCAATTATTTACAATTATTTTTTCTAAACAACTAGAGACCTTCCGCTGAAATTTAAAATGCTAATCTTTTCTGAATAACTATTAAAACACTTTCCGCATCTTATTTGCTTTTCTACAAATCAAATGAAGGATTTTGGAATATTTATACATGCAAATATAGTAATGAATCCATGAGCTGAAGAGTCGAGAGAGTGAGTTGCTCCAATCCGATGATTATGTGGGTTTAGCTACTGGGCCTGAAACCCAATTCTGCATGGGTTGACTCCCAGGGGCAAAGATGACTATTTCAAGTAAGGGGAAGCTGGTAATCCTCTTTGGAAAGGTTTGTACTTTTGCTTTTTCGAGGTGGACGTTGTTTCTTACTTGGCTAATTTTTCTTCTGTTAGGTTTTCACTTTTCGTAGAAAGAGCTAGTTTGGATATTCTTTTATCAAAACTCTGTATATATATAAAAGGAATTTTATTATTTGGAAAACACGGAAGTGACCTCTAGCTAATGCACCTCCGTGACCAAAAGTTGAGGTGTTTAGGGTTCCAACGGTAATTGACTAATAAACTTTCAAATTGATAAACTGAAATTATATTTAAAATACTTGTGATACAAATACTTGTAATATCTCCATAGTAAGGCTATCTCAATAAAAAGAATAAATTATTTAAATAATACAACTATATGTTAAGGAATTGTATATTTACAAATATAGGGTGAATATTAATATCAATTTATATGTAGTTCAGTTC
>CATIWJ010188197.1:0-33228 GCA_949640765.1 Croton laevigatus
CCAGCATTTATTTATTCAAAGCAATAAAAATATCAAATACTTAAAAATAAATACTTAAAATAAAGTTCAGTTTGAATACTATAAAAATAGTACCAAACCTGTAATTCCGTCCGCAACTAGCCTTACGCGTATACTCCTTTAATTTCCTCGCGCCTCGGCGTTTTTGGATCCTATAAATATTATTCGAATATTTAATACATCCAATAATTAAGTTTTTGGACCCTAAAAATAATATTCACGTGTTTCTAATAACTTTTATAATTTTATTTGGGTCCCTAAATATTTATTATTCACTAAATAATTTAATTAATTTTCTGTTGGGCTAAACTGCATTAAATAAATAAGTTTATGGGCTAAATTAAGAGTTTCAGGACCCAATTAAAGAGCCAAAGTAATTCCAAGGGCCTAGGTGCAAAACACGGAAGGACTAAGTTATAAAATGCCAAGTTTTTCGGACTTTATTGAAAATTCAGACCGATTTGTACAGGCAAAGTAACTTCAGGGACTGATCTGAAATTTTCGGACTTACCGGCACACGGCTCAGAAGCGGAGGGACCACTTCGTAATTTGCCAAAACGCAGCCTCCACGCGCGTTTTCTTCTTCTTCTTCCCCCGTTCTGGTTTTGTTTTTCCGTCAGCCCAACACGGCCCGTTTGGGTTTTCGGCCACCGTTGGCGACGAGGCCGGTACCGATCGACTTCTCTCAATGGTGGCAACTTATTTATGGCCTTATCTTGGACGGCGAGTGGACGGAGGCGGAGATGCGGAGGCTGAAAGTTCCGATTGGCAGTTTTAATTTTCTGGTTTTGACCGGCTCGTTCGTCGCCGTTCGGCGTCGGTCGACGAGTTTAATACCATAAATCGACTCCCCTCAACTAGATCTACAACTCTGTAAGCTCGGATTTCAGATTAAATAGACAGATTTTGATTTGAGTTTTCAAATTTTCCTTCCGAATTTCCTTCGGTTTCTTGCTCTTTCTTTCTGATTTTTATTATTTTTTTTTTCTTTTTCTTTTTTTTTTTCCTGTCCAAACCATATTATCAACACCCATTTTCAACTCACCATTTAATTTTCACTTTTTCTCTTTTAATCTTATCCAATCTTATTAATTAATTAATTAATTAATTTTTTTTAACTTATAAATTTTATACTAATTATTATTACTAATACTAATATTATTATTATTAAAAATATAATAATTATTATTATTATTTAAATTTCACATTTTATATCCTACGACACCACGTGTATTTCGATTACTAAATCTTGCGAGTGTTACAGTGTAATAGTTAATAACCAAATTAATTAGTTTCCTCTTGAACTGTGACGAACCGTGAATCAGCCTGAGGCTGAACTATCTTCAAATGTGATGAATTGTGAACTGACCATAGGTCGAATTGTAATTGACAACCCTCGTTCAAACCTGATTGAAGTTTAGTTTGATCAGGATCACAAATTGACAATCCATGTTTCAGCTTTACCCTTGAACTTTAATTGGACCCCTGTACGAATGATTCAGTTAAGAGCCGATTCTAGTTTAAGAATTTTTTGAACTATGAGCTGGCGATTCAATGACCCTTATTAGCTCCTAATAAAATTGAACCTGGGTCAAACCATAATCGATAATTCTCGACCAGTTACCAAATCATTTAAACATGGGGTTATTTGGGTTTGGTAAGGGGCGGACCGATGGTCAATGGTTCAATATTATCCTTAAACCTAAATCGGCTCCTAACTGAGCCGAGGTATAGTTTAGGTTTAAAGATAAAGCTGAACTGTGAAATAATAGTTCAGTGACCCTTATTGACTCTTAAATGAATCGAACCATGAATTGCGATTCAAATTGTGAAAAACTATCTTAAATTGTGACGAACAATGAATCGACCCTCACATAAATATAGCGTGATTAAAAAATGTGTAATTTTGTCGATCTACATAATTTTAAAGTATTTGCATAAAAATTCTATATTGTAATATGGTGTAGGGAAATTTTTAATTTGTTCTAACCTATATACCCTTAGCCAACAATAATCTTTCATATTCTATTGGGTGACAAATGATTATTTATAATTAATTAATAATTGATAATATTATATTAATTTTTAATTTTGCTATTATAAATTAAATAAATTAATAATTAAATTATTTATTTTTCAATACGTGTCCTTTCGTTGGATTAACCAATGATCAAATATAAGAGCTCACTATCTTGCTAAAGCATCTTATAATTTTAGCCAGTACAAAGTGTGTGATTCAATCCCAACCTGTATAGTGCATTTTTATAATTAATAAAAAATAACTTTTCAACATCTTAAAAAAAGGGAAAAAAATACGACTTTACTACCTCAAATTTAAATTGTTAGAATAATGCATCTCTCTTGTATGAGACAAAAGGTTCAAATTTTAATAATTTAATTAAAAAAATTTAATCTAAAATTAAAAGTAAAAATTTTACTGAGAATATAGTATATGAAATGATATTTTAATAAGAAAAATACTATTTTGTTTATATGTTTTTTTTTTTTTGGAAATCGGATTAACTTGTTTTCAAATTTATATAATCGTTTAATTTTTTTTCAAAAAAAAAAAAAATACTATTTTATCTGTTCGTTAACTAAATAGCGAAAGAAAATAACAAATTATGTCTTATAGAAAGACAAAAATTATTATGTACAAATAGTGACAAAAGGGTTCAATTTCTAAAAGGATAAAAATATAAATCTAATGAAAATATAAGGATAAAATTATAATTTCTCTTATTATTAATAAGGTGATAATCGAATAAGATTTTAATTTAAGGGGGAAAAAAATCCAATAAGATTTTATAACAAATTGGATAAAAGGTTACTAAAGGAAGTCTAAAAAAGGTAAATTTATAAATAAGGTAAAAAAGAGGGGCACGGTAGCAAAACAAAGAACTCATGTGGGTTGTAATAATAATAGACAATAGGGATGGAAAGTCAAGATAGCATTTGGCGTGATGTGAGTTTGCATTTCAACTTCATTTCGCGTTGCTGTTCGAAGGTTTCGAAATCCAACCCAACCTTCCACTTGTTATGATGCTCAAACGAAAATCGAAATCTTAAAAGCCAAACATTAAAAACCAAAAAAAAAAGAGCCCAGCTTCCATACATAGTTAGTTCGCCTTAGAAGAAGAAGAAGAGAAATAATCCATGAGAGTGTTGTTGTAGAGACTTACTAAGCAGCTACGATACGACGACGGTTCAATGGCACTAAAGCTTGAACAGCAGCTCAAGGAGGTGGGATCCAAGCTCGAGACCCTTCCTTCTACTAAAGATGCTCTTGTTAAGCTCTTAAAGGTACGCATTTCTGCGAATTCTTCACTAATTTTTTTAATTTGTTAGTGTTCCGGGTGAAGAGAAGTTATTACTTCCCTTTTGCTCTTTTTTTTTGTTTGGAAAATTGGCAAACTAAACGCATGAAAGCACAAATTTGGTTTCTTGCTTTTCTCTCTCTTTGCGTTTGACGGTGGTGTGCTGAATTAGATTAATAAGAGTTGATTTACTTATGGAACTTCCTTAGGGTTTCATTTTAACGTATGTTCTGAAGAATAGTGTTTTCTACGTTAATTTGCTCTCTTTTTAAGTAGCAATGTAGTGTTTAGTTGAAATTAGAGTTTTTGGAGGCAGTTAGATAATTTATACTCGATGAAATTTTATTGAATTAGGGTTCATCTCTGCATGGTTTTTTCTAGGGTTTTTGCTATAAAAGGGGGAAGTAAATATATTTTAAATAATATGTAATTTGTAGTTTTTGATATCTTGACTTGATTGCGTTTACTAGTATTGAATTTCTGTAGGTTGAACAATTCTGTCTTCTATTAGCTCTGAGTATTTCCAGATGAAATAGTGTGGATTGGGTCTTGGATGGGTCTTCTTGGTGAGGACTTGTGAATTGTGATTGTGAATAAATGGATTCTATTGTTAGGGCGATTAAATGTTTAACTCATTTTGAGCTTAGGGTGCTTTTCTCTCCTTATGGGATAATCTCATCTCTCAATGCTGTTGTTGCTAATTCTTATTGGTTAATAACTGGGATTTGTCTTGGAGATTTGGGACTATTTTGAAAGTTCTTTCTTCTGCCATGGGATTCACTTTGTCTACTATGCTGTGACGCAACAACTGGGAATGTCAAGCACGTCGTTTGTCCTAGATGCCAGATTAGTAACTTTCTTGATATTGAACAAATGGGAAATGGATAATTCATGGGAGAAAATGATATTGCTGGGGCACATATAGGTTTGAAATTATATCAGTTACAATTGGTTCTTGGAAATTGATATTGTAGGAGGAAAATTTAAAAATGAAATATTTTATACTTTTCCTTGCACTTGCCTGACTATTGTCTTTCATTGTTGGGGTTAACCAATATGAAAGCTAGAGGGAGCTATTATTGAACTTGATGATATTTCCGGTTAGCAATAATAAAATGATATTCCTAAATATGTCATTGACTTTGTCAGATGAAAATTTTTAAGGTTGATTCCAAGTGTAACTTCCACTACATGCTCACTTGAGTTAGATTTTTGCTTTATACTATTACCCTAGCTCGATTTGTATCCACAATCATTGATTAATTTTTTTCCAATAGTTATGGAGGCTAAAGTCCCCTTAACGTTGCTGGGGATGTGGTATCGCAATCTGCAAATACAGCCTTGTTTGGGGGAAAAAAGGGAAATCAACTTTACAGTTCACTTCTGCATGTCTTTGTGTGAAATAGACTGTATAGACTGCCACATTAGATTTATGGCTATATTATGTCTTTCTATAACTTCCCTGGAACTGATTCTGTAAACTTGTGATTAATGCTCCAACTTAGTGAAAATAATGTATTGAAATTAAGTGTTAATGTGAGTGACAGTGAAATTGGCAACCATGATTTAAAGATTCATTGTCAATAATTTGAAGTCTGAAAGCTACATGTAATTACTTGCTTTTCATGTTAGTTGTTTCTGAATCCACATGTAGGTGAATGTCATTAAGGGCCACAAAGTGGGTGCTTATAATTTTTTGTTCCTTTTGTTTTGTTGGTTTCTGTGTGATGTAAGTGATTGTATGTAAATGAATGTATCTGTTGAGACCAAGTTATCTAGCCCCTTATTCCTTTCTTTCTCTTCTGCTTGTCTGGGTCTAGCCTGATTGAGGCAGACTGTGCTTTGGATAGCTTTGCATTTTCTTTCCAATGATTTGGATCTTGTTGTATCTTCATTGACCTTCTAATTTATGAAGGAGCCTATCTTCTAATCAATTTAATACATGCCAGTTTTTTCCCCTTATCTTTATGGGCACATAACTGCCAGAACTGAATTGGAGCTTCTTTATAATATTACAATTATTGCTATAGATTTGGCTTTTCAAGCTTCATTTCAGTTTTGATATCATTCATATTTTGTCATCTATGAGCAAATTTCTTTGATATTCGGTTAATTATCTGTTATATAATATTCTGTATTTCATGCCGTATTGGGTTTGGGTGACAAGGACTTTTGCTGCACTGTTAATCATTGCCAGAGCAAGAAATAATTTAATGGTTTTCACATTACCCTTGATGCGTGGCTTTTTGGTTCATGTGTTAATGCGCAAAACTCGGTTTCTTGTTTGGTTAATTGGTAAAGTTCTGAAAATTTTTCTTCTCCTGCAGCAAGCTGCTGCATGTCTTTCAGAGATGGATCAGTCGCCATCAGCTACAGCAATGGAGTCAATGCAGCCTTTTCTTGATGCAATTGTGAAGCCAGAATTGCTGAAGCATCAAGATAGGGATGTTAAGCTTCTAGTTGCAGCCTGTATTTGCGAGATAACTCGGATTACTGCACCTGAAGCTCCTTATAGTGATGAAGTTTTAAAGGTGATTTTTAGGAAGCTTAGCTGAATGATGGACTTTAAGTGATGCATTTTAATAAAACTGTTGTTTTCCTTTTTGTTGTACCTGATTGATATATGTATATTTCTCTGCAGGATATTTTTCAATTGATCGTAGGCACTTTTAATGGGTTAAGTGAGACTGGTGGTCCTTCATATGGAAGGAGAGTTGTTATTCTGGAGACTCTTGCCAAATATAGGTCATGTGTTGTAATGTTGGATCTGGAATGTGATGAACTTGTGAATAAAATGTTCAGTACATTTTTTGCTGCCGCCAGGTGTGTTTTATATTGTGATGTTTGGTTTAGCATTTATGATACTGCCCTTCTTTCACATTTTAGAGTTTCTTTTATTTACTAGCGGAGATTACCCTTGAGAAAATTTGAAAGCCGTGTGTTTAGCACTGAAAATGCGCTAGGTTTGGCACTCTCTAGATGATTGCTTATGAAACAAGCTATAAACTTAGGCCTGGACTTGTATCATTTACTAAATGAGCTTATCCTAACTAGGCTCTAGTGCACTGTTTTCTTCTATTTCATCCTTCTGCATGTGTACCATAGTTCCTGTTGTTAAAGTAGAATGTTTAGATCAATGTACATTTTCTGCATTATAAACAATAGTGACGCAATTTGATATGTATATATATGTATATATATAACAAATTGGTGTAAGTGATGAGTCTTTTATGATGGACACTTAAGCCTTTGCTTGGATCAGTAGAAGTGGATAGAGGATAAAAGAATGGAAATCACACTTCCACCATTTCCATCATTTAGACTGCAACAGGAGGAGAAAAAAAACCTGGACGTGAAGTCCAATTATAACGGACCCTTCACTCCCCTAAATTGTTTGTCTTCAAATTGGTGGGAAATTATTTCTATTCCTTTCCATCTCTGTTTTCTTTTCTTTTCCACTGCACCTTTAGGGATCCAAACAAAGGCTAAGGGAGGACAGGGCCAGATGGAAAACACAAACCCAAACACACATATCACGACTGAGTTGCTTTTGTAATTCCCCTTGTATTCCCTTCTACTGATGAAAAAGAAAATTGCTACACTTCTGCCAAGAAGGTTTATGTGGTGGAAGAATGTGAGAATATGCATATTGGGCTGATTACTTTATTCCCTTTTCCAGTAAAAAAAAAATAAATTATTTTCATGATTACTTTTGATCTTAAATGCAATTACGCAGTGATGAACATCAAGAAAATGTATTGTCATCCATGCAAACAATAATGGCTGTCCTCATAGAAGAAAGTGAGGATGTCAAGGAGGATCTTCTATTTGCCATATTATCTGTACTTGGTCGAAATAGAACTGTAAGCATCTCCTCTTTGTTCCTGCGAAATTATGGTGCTTTTTGTTCATTGGTAGAACTTTATTGTCCTGCCTTTAATGTTGCATTTATTAAGCGTTGCTTAAAAAGTTGTTCCTTTGTGAAACCTATATTTCCAGGATATTTCTTCAGCTGCAAGGAGACTTGCTATGAATGTAATAGAGCAGTGTGCTGAGACACTTGAAGCTGGAATAAAACAGTTCCTTGTAGCATCAATGTCAGGAGATAATAGGTCGGCGAATAGTCAGATTGACTGTCATGAAGTTATATATGACGTTTACCGCTGTGCTCCTCAGATCTTATCAGGAGTCATTCCTCACCTTACTGGGGAACTACTGGTAACTTCAGATTTTGCATCTTGCCTTTCTTATCATGTTTGTAGGGTCATGCTGTATGCAAATATTATTTTGTGATCCTTATTTGGACGCTGATATGTGCTTCCATATTCTACATTTTACTTTTGATGTAATTCTCAAGTGAAATAGTATAGTTTCCATATTTGATTATATTCAGCTTGAGCTTAATATTACTTGTACTGTTTATAGTTTATACATTAAAATTCAATTTGTTGTTTCTTAGAAAATTTTTTGTTATTTGTAGACCGATCAACTAGACATTCGTTTAAAAGCAGTGCGATTGGTTGGAGATCTTTTTGCTCTACCAGCCTCTACCATTAGTGAAGCCTTTCAGCCAATCTTTTCAGAGTTTTTGAAAAGGTTAACTGATAGAGTAGTAGAGGTCAGAATGACTGTTTTGGAATATGTCAAAAGCTGTTTGCTGTCAAATCCATTGCGAGCTGAGGCTTCTCAAATGATCTGTAAGTCTATCGAGTGATTGTACAATGCATGTTGCTCTGTGTTTATTTTGATCAATTTCATTGTTTTTCAGCTGCTCTTTGTGACCGGCTATTGGACTATGATGAGAATGTCCGGAAACAAGTTGTTGGTGTCATATGTGATGTGGCATGTCACACCCTGAATTCCATCCCTGTTGAAACTATAAAACTAGTTGTTGAACGTCTTCGAGACAAATCTGTATGTGTATGCTTTTGTGTTCAGTATTGTTTATTTTTTTAGCCATAGCTGTAATTTATAGTTTTTGAATGTGTTTTGCCCCATTATTTCTTTCAGCTACTGGTTAAAAGGTACACCATGGAAAGGCTTGCTGAGGTATTCAAGGTTCATTGTGTGAAGTCCTCTGACGCCTCAGTCAATCCCACTGAATTTGATTGGATACCCGGGAAGATTTTGAGATGTTTCTATGACAGGGACTTTAGGTAACTTGACTTTGGTTTGCTAGCTGTACTAAAGTTATTTCCTTTTGATTTCTTTTCTTTGTTATTGCTTTTTAAGTTTGCCTGGTTTTGCTTCCGACTTCTTGTCAAAATACTGGTGGTAAGTTTATAAGGCACCACAGGCACTTGAGCTCACTTTTTTGGATCTTTGTGGGGCTGTGACTAATCTGGATGGTTTTTTACATACATGCTGAGTAATATGTTTTATTCACCAGCATTATGCCTCAGACAATTTAAAACAAATTAGAACTGAAGAAGTAATTGTTGTCCTTTAAATTATAGGTAATCAATGTTTCTAATGTTTTGATCAATTTTACAGATCAGATACAATTGAATCTGTTCTTTGTGGGTCTATGTTCCCATCTGAGTTTTCAGTCAAAGATCGAGTTAAAGTCTGGGTCAGAGTATTCTCTGTTTTTGACAAAGTTGAGGTTAAAGCTTTTGAGAAAATGCTGGAGCAGAAGGCACGGTATGTTATATGCTTGGTTGACATCAGGCAACTACAGCTAGATTTGATACGCCTCTTCTCTTTTGATTTTATGTATTTGATACATTGTGCACTCATTTTCAGGGAATTTCCTATTGGATTGCAGGTTACAACAAGAGATGCAGAGATATCTATCCCTGAGACAGATGCATCAGGTTTGCAAATTTCGGAGATTGAACTAATCAAATTCAGGCCCAACGATTAAGCTAAGAATGCTAGAATTGAAATACCATTTTCTTGTCTGAGTTCAGGATGGAGATGCTCCAGAGATACAAAAAAAAGTTTCATTCTGTTTCCGGATCATGTCACGTTCATTTGCTGAATCTGCTAAGGCTGAAGAGAATTTTCAGATACTTGATCAATTGAAAGATGCCAATATCTGGAAGATTTTAACAAACCTTATTGATGCAAACACTAGTTTCCATCAAGCTTGTACTGGTCGGGTAAGCAGTAAGATTATAATGGGTGCAAATAAATTGTTGAGACAAGTAGAAGTCTAGATTAATGGACATGATTTTAAATGACATAGTTGGGGTGCAAAAATTGAGTGGGATTAATGATGATATGCAATGAAAAGACACTGCATCAAAACAAATGTTACTGCATTTCATCATGACCATGTCGTATCAGTTTGTATCACCATGTTGTTTTACTAGTATAAAGCTTCCTCCTACAGGGATGAGCTGTGTTTAGCTACGCCCTGTGTTCTTTTATGCAAAAGCAGATCTTGTCACTATCAATGCATTACCACCTTTTATTAACTATGACTCGGTCAAATTGTTACTTTTGGCAGCGTGTTTTTCCTGCTTTGGCATTAGTTCTGCAACTGCATTGATTTTAGGCTTCCCTAACAGACTGTAATCTGTCAGTAGTATGATTCTAGTTGTAATATCAATATCAGTACCAATGAATTTCAACTATTTGTTGAATTGCTTTTATGAGTTAACAAGGTAAGAATTGGACCCAGGATCACTTAAATGCCATTGTTTTCTTACTAGTCAGGGAGAATTCAAACAACCAAAATTTCATCACAATTATCATTAAATTCTACTTCATTGAGTGAAGAAGTGGTTGAATTGTTTAAGTTATCTTACTTTCTTGTTGATTAGGTTGATGAATCTTCGTAATTTGTTTTCATGGAAAAGTTTCTCAATTTAGCAAATTTCATATTTGCAGGAGGAATTGCTTAAAATACTTGGTGAGAAGCACCGGCTATATGATTTTCTGAGTAATCTCTCCTTGAAGAGTTCTTATGTACTTTTCAACAAAGAGCATGTGAAAGAAATTCTCTCAGAGGCTGCCACTCATAAATCTACTGGAAATGTGAAATTCACTCAATCTTGCATGGATATACTGGTGGTAAGAACACATATCTGAGACGAAATTATTCATTAATAAGTTGCCTTTCTGCTTGCTAGTTATATAGCACCTGCCCTTTGGTGGTCTTTCTGTGGGTTATTGTGATTGCATCACTCGAGTTAGGAACTTCTTGCTGTTCCATAACTGTATTCTTTTTTTTGTGTGTTATCTCTCACTGTAAATCTACTGTGAGGTTGCTTCACTATGATATTTGTTAAGATGGTAGTATTATGTGATTAGTTATCTTATTTTCTTTCTGATATTTTCTAAATTATTCAAAAATCTACGCATGTAAATTTCAGCTTCTTGCGCGCTTCAGTCCAATGCTATTCGGTGGAGCTGAAGAAGAATTACTAAATTTTCTCAAAGATGATAATGAGATCATAAAACAAGGTTCATTGCACATTTTGGCAAAGGCTGGCGGTACCATCAGAGAACAGCTTGCGGTGACATCGAGGTGCAGGTCTCAATATCATTTGATATACTATGGCCATTGTATGTGCATATGCTCATGCTCTTTTTATTACGTGCCTGTAGTTCAATTGACCTTACACTGGAGCATCTCTGCTTAGAAGGCAGTCGAAGACAGGCCAAGTATGCTGTGCATGCCTTGGCAGCAATAACAAAGGATGATGGACTAAAGTCCCTGTCTGTTTTATACAAGGTTGTCCTTGTTATTGGATGCTTTGAATTGTATGTGTATTGAAATTTTTTATAATAATGATGCCTACAAAAATTGATGTCTGTTGCTTGATTTGCAGAAACTTGTTGATATGCTGGAGGAAAAGAGAGACTTGCCTGCCGTGCTCCAATCTCTGGGATGCATAGCAGAGACTGCAATGCCAGTTTTTGAGACCAGAGAGAGTGAAATTGAGGAATTCATAAAAAGCAAGATTCTTAAATCTAGCAGTGTATGTCCTCAAATATTGCTTTGATTTGTGTAGCTACTTTGCATCTATGATAACTGGTTTTTGATATTTGCTTTGTGACTGTAGAAAGCAGAAGATAATACCAAAGCATGTTGGGATGACATAAGTGAAATTTGTGTATTGAAGGTTGGTTATCTAGGGGAAAGTTTCCCTTAATTTTATTTTTGTTGATATTTTCATAATAGAATGATTTAGCAATAAAATTAATTATATTTGATGGTAGCATTGCATTTGTCCTGTACCTTGGTTGGTATAAACCCTATGGTAACAAAATTGATCTCATCACCTAACCTACCTCTGGTTTTTTGGGTTGTGTTGCAATATAGTGACTTCTTTTTGTAATTAATCAATTCCAACCTGAAGTTTTCCTTGATAATCCAAGGTACCTTTTTTCTTTTGGCTTGATTTTAACTTTTCTTTCGGAGGAGTATTTTTATTAGCTATATTTAACAATTCTCATCTCTTCTATTTTCCGCCTTAACAATCGAGGTGAGGATGAATTAATGTTTAGAGAAAGTTTGAACAAGACAATGAACCCTTTACTTCCCCTCATCCTAGATGTCTATGTGTAGTATGACAATCCCTCACTTTCTGTTCATGCTTCCTAAACAACTGGTCAACTGTGTTCTCTTGATATCTGATACCTACATTTATGTGATACCTTGACTGTCCTACTCCTACATTGGGTTACATGTACATTTGCTTGCAGATATATGGGATAAAGACACTAGTCAAGAGCTACTTGCCCGTCAAAGATGTGCAACTTCGCACAGGCATTGATGGCCTTCTGGAGATCCTGAGGAATCTACTTCTTTTTGGAGAAATATCGGAAGATATTGAATCAAGGTCTTGTATTCAAAGTTTTGTCATTTATTGTAAATTGCTGTTATTGTAGTTTTTAGATGATTCTTTTACAAGGTGTTCCATTTCATGTACAAGTTTGTCTTATATACAGTTCAGTTGACAAGGCCCATTTGAGGCTTGCTTCTGCAAAAGCAGTTCTTCGTTTGTCAAAGCACTGGGATCATAAGATACCTATTGATGTCTTCCACTTAACGTTAAGAACACCTGAGGTGCAGTCATTTGAAATTCTTCCTTACATCATCAATAATTTTTCCAGATCACTTTGAAGTAAATGATCAATCGTTTTTACAATTGTTCTCTTCTCACCCTGGCTTCCTTTGTGTTTGCAGATCATTTTTCCCGAAGTTAGGAAACTATTCCTTAGCAAAGTTCATCAATACATAAAGGACAAGCTCCTGGATGTGAAGTATGCCTGTGCCTTCTTGTTTAATGCATCTGGATCGACTCCCCTGGATTCTGAAGAGGTATGTATATTAGAAATGATTTACTCAAGGTCATTATTATTTGTGGCCAAAATAAGTGCATCTCATGCTTGATCCAGGTCAGCAATCTGAAATTTTCTTGGCTGAATTCGTCTTTTATTTAAAATGGCAGGAGAAGCATAATCTTGCTGATATTATTCAAATGCATTACCAAGCAAAGGCACGCCAACTCTCTGTACAAAGTGATGCGAATCCCTCTGGAGTGTATCCTGAAGACATTCTACCTTATTTAGTCCATGCCCTTGCTCACCACTCATGTCCTGATGTAGATGAATGCAAGGATGTCAAAGCATTTGAAATGATATACCGGTATAGCTTCTTGCACCTTTTCTTTTGGTTTGAAGGCGTTCTTTCTTATCATATAATAAAGTTTCAGGACTTCAAGCCAAAAGAAAAATATATTGAGAGTAAATGGAAACTAATATAAGAGAGAGCACTGATTCTGTTTGTATTCTTTTAGGCAATTACACTTGGTACTTTCTATTCTTCTGCATAAAGATGAAGATGCCAAGTCAGAATCTGGCATGAACAAAGAGAAGGAGAATATATCTGCAATTGCTTCTATCTTTCACAGTATCAGGTGTTCAGAAGATATAATTGATCCAGCAAAATCAAAGGTACTGCACTATATTCAAAGTTTGTGCCTGTTGTTAGACTTTTAACTATTGTGTGAAGGCTGAAAAAAAAAATCATATCTACAAACGTATGAAAACACAATCAATAAAAGTTCAATGGAAGAACTCCTAGCTGATTTATGTAATCATTGACACACACAGAATTCACATGCTATCTCTGAAATTGGGCTGTCAATCACTAAGCGCTTAGCTCAAAGGGAGGAAGATTTGCAAAGGTTGCCTTCATCAGTTTCTCTGCCTCCAGTACTCTACAAACCATACGAGAAGAAAGAAGGGGATGATTCTCTGGTATGGTCTCCAAATTTGGTATTTTTTATTTTTTCAGTTGATTTCTTAAACTGTGTTGAACCCTGGAAAAGAACTTGCTTGATTGACTTCCATAGATTTGGTTTAGTGCCTTTTTTTTATCCCCTTGATTCACTTGGTTATGTATCATATAGGTTAATACATTCTCTATCAATAGGTGAACTTAAATACCATCTTTGATGCCATTGATTGTGCTTTTGATAGGCAACTCAAGCAAAGACATGGTTTGATGTGGATGTCTTGACTCAACTTGAATCACTCAAGTTAGAAAGTGATGGAAAAGTATGCTCTATGCTCTACTCCTTGGGGTTGATTTTTAGCTAAAAAATAATATACTGTGATATTTGTTGCCACTAGTGTTGTCACTAAGCTATTATACTCTGTTATTCCATCAGATTAATGCAGGTGTTCCTGAGGATGAAGTTCTGAAGGAAGGTGAAAAAGAAGCAAATGAGGTGCCTCTTGGGAAAATAATAAAACAGTTAAAATTGCA
Source organism: Croton laevigatus (assembly GCA_949640765.1). Classification (NCBI taxonomy): domain Eukaryota; kingdom Viridiplantae; phylum Streptophyta; class Magnoliopsida; order Malpighiales; family Euphorbiaceae; genus Croton; species Croton laevigatus. The sequence goes on from CATIWJ010188197.1 coordinate 14,065, forward strand.
GGGCACTAAAGGTGGTAAGGATAAAAAGAAAAGATCTCTGTCTGCTAAAAAGAAAAATGATGAAGGTGATCTTGATGTCTTGAAGATGGTAAGGGATATAAATTTGGATAATTTAGGAGGCTTATCCAGTAAGTTTGAGTCGAGCAATGGTCACAAGGAAACAAAGTCTGAACCAGAGCATCAAATTGCTAAAAAGAGAAAGGTTGCTGATGTAGCATCTGTTCCAGTACCTAAAAGGCCAAGATCATCTTCTCATAGTGCTTTCAGACTGTCGTCAAGCAATCTATTTGGTCCACTAAGTGCTTCAAAGGATGATTCTAGCCCTGATACAAAGGATAAGAAGTCTATCCGAAAGGGCACCAAGTCTGACTTGCTGGTATCATGTGTGCGAAAGAATGTAAACATTTCTCCAAAACGTAAAGGCAAAAGCTCTGATTTGGATCATAATAATAAGGAAAATGAAGATGAGGAAGATGATTACAATTTTCAGGTAAATTTTTCTTTATTTTTACTGGAGATGTGAAAAATCCTTGATATTCATTTCTCTGTTACTTTTTATGTTGTAGCAGTCTACTCCTGGAGAAACTGATGACATGGACGCAAGCTATAACGTGAAGTCTTTGACTGGAAGCATGAAGAAGAGGAAAAGAAGAAGCATTGCAGGGTTGGCAAAGGTTAACATATTCTTATGCTTTATGTGTTTAATATCAGAATGTAAGTAAGAACAAATAATACCAAAATCAAATGGAAAAACAACACAATAAGGATGGAAACAACATAGTGAGTTTAAAATCTGTTAGAAAATGAAAATGTATATATTGAGTGATAATATAGTTGTTTATTTTGAATTATATTATTACTCATGTATATAATTATAAATAATTTCAATAGAATTTTTAATTCTATTGTATTCTATATAGTGTACCCCCGAATCGGAAATTGTATAAAGTGTCGTATTCCGTACCACGTACCATTGTGAATCCTGTATTTGAACCCATATTAAACTGGAATAACTTATTTTAGTTAATCAAACAGCCCAAACTTGTGATGCCTTAAAAAACTTCTGGACTCAAAATGCTTGAATAACTCAAGGTGAATTCCCATAAGGTAGCCAATGAAACAAGAGAAAATTAGAAGAGAGGAATAGTCTGAATAGTACAAGTAAGGTAAGTCCTAAGGCCAATACAACCAATTTCTAGGATTGCTAAATCAATTCCTACAAGCAGGGCAGTCAATAGTCCTAAAATCAAGTTGCTAAATATAGAATCTTTACATGATATTCTAACTGAACACACTTGACATGACCCAAATCTACCTAACCCGACTTGCTTGGCACACTGTAGTTAGTTTTCATGTGTGCTCTTTTTCTCTGGTCCTATTATATGGTTTGAATATCTTATTGACATGTGCACAATTATGGCTGTTGTGATCTCTTTTTCAGTGGTGATTCTTGAGAATGTGTGTAGCTTGTTTCCCATTTCATTATTTACTTGTCAGGGTTTTCAAGCCTTGTACTTTAAAGTTTAAATAGTTTCGGTGCTGATACACGATTATCTCCATGTCTTTCCAGTGCACAACAAAGAAAAGTGGAGTTGATGTTGAAGAGCTTATTGGTTATAGAATAAAAGTTTGGTGGCCCATGGACAAGAAGTGAGTTATTGATTACTCTCATTTGCCGCCTCAACCTTTATCACAATGGTTTATTGATGCTTGTTTTTCGTTTGTTGTGGTGCTGGAGGTTTGTGCAAGACCAGCATTTGGAACAATAGTATATATTTCCTTTTGCGTTATTTCTTCTTTGTTTTTACTTACTCAATTGTTTTCTTCTAGCATGCTTGTTCATTTAAAATTACTTTTTTTTCTTTGAGTGATGCGTGTATGCTGTTTTCCATATTTACATTTTAATGTTGAGTAGCTGTATTTCAAGATGCTCAAGTGCACTTGGATTTGCCTGGATGTTATTATTTGACTAGAAGATGCACAATTCTGGGTGCAGAAGCAGTCGTAGTAGAGCAGTTTAAAGTTTGATAGTTGTTAAGTTCAAAAACTTATTAGTTGAAAGTCTGATCAAAATTGTATTCTTTTTGTACAAGAAAGTTTTGAAAGTTGTTGCATCTAGCATTTAGAATAATATCCTTATGATGTTATATTATTGTTTTTATCAACAGGTTTTATGGAGGCACTGTCAAGTCTTACGATCCCATAAAAGGGAAACATGTGGTATGGTGCTTTCCCCATTGTTCTTCAGATCTCTCTAACCATGATTTATTGTTCCCTCATTTTCTTATCATGCTTTGTGAAGATCTTATATGATGATGGGGATGTAGAGGTACTACGTTTAGAAAAAGAGCGCTGGGAGCTTGTTGACAAGGGTCGCAAAACTACAAAGGTTCTACTGTCTTCTTCCTCAGTATTTCTCGTGCTAAAACAATTGAATATTTACTTTTCAATTGGCTATCAGCAATGCTTATTTGTTCTTTTCCCCTCTTTCTATTGCAGAAGTCAAACTCATTGAAGCATACCCCATCAACTAAACTGTAAGTATTGCTTTCTACTGAAGAATTTAGAGCTTTGTTTTTGTGACATTGAAAATTTTCCATAAAAATATTTTATGCTTTTGTACTACCTGCTGTATTTCTATGTCACTTCTTAGTCATGGAATTTTTATCTAAAGTGTGTGCTCCAACAATTCTTTCTCAGGGATGACTAACTTTTCTTTTACCTGTTTACAGCTCGTCTGGACAGAAAAGCAAAAGTGTGGGTAATTCACATGAAAACAAGAAATCAGAAAAGTTGTAAGTAGCATAGTTTCCATTGGTAAACTTAAACCAGTTTTACTTTTATTTATTTATTTTTTTAATGGTGCTAACGAGAGATTGATTTCTTTTTCTGATAGAGTTAAAGGGAAAAGAACTCCCAAGAAAAATTCCAGGCGTATACGTAAAGAACCGGAACGAAAGGAAGACTCTGATGTAACAAATCCTGATCCCTCTGAAGAATATAGAGGAGATGAAGCAAAATCAGGTGAGAAGTATCTTTTAGATTTCGAAAGAACGTTAGATGATTCAAAATTTTTCTATGGGTATGATGAGCTTGTGGAAGTGCTAAATCCATCTCACAAGCTCATGTTTTACAAAGATATATGCAGAAAAACCAAGACTTAATATGGTTCCATAATTTGTTATTCTGGCAGTTTTCTCATTTAATTAATGTTTGATATTTTTGAAAACCAGTGTTGTGGCTATTTTGTTTTGTTTGGGCTAAAATTTTTCCCTTCATCCACTTGATATTTAAATATTCATTTTTTCTTCAAAAACAAATTCATTTTAAACAATTTTTATATTGCTTTCTTTCAGGTGATTCTGACAGGGAACATGCAGAAGGGGTGACGCAAAACCCAATGGATATGGATGAATCTGAAAAGGAAGGGGCATCAATTTCTGGGGAAAAACACTCGGAAGACATGCTGGAGAACCAAAATCATTTAGAAGAATCTGATGGAGAAAAATCTGATTCTGAAGGCAAAGATTTTGCAGATACTGAGAGCATACCAGAAGACGCTAAAGTTGATGATGCAGAAGAATCCCATTCAGAGGAAGAAGATTTAAGTGAAGGCTTAAAAGACAAATCGGACACTGATGAAGATCAAGATGAGGATGCTACTCAGAAGAAGAAACCTGAAGTGGAATCAAGTCCTTCCGATGGTGGGAATGCTGAATTATCTGATGATGAGCCTCTGGTACTTGCCTCCTGCCTTGCATTTTAGATTTTAAGCATTCTAAAATCTCATATTTCAAAACATGTTTTACATCATGGTTTCAATCTTGGGAAAAATGCAGAGCAATTGGAAGCAAAAAGTACGAAAATCAGCGAGATAGGGAAGGGAAATTGGCTATTGCACAAAGACAAGACACGGCACAGAGCTTTGGTTCGGTTCTATTTTAGAGTAATTCATTTTGTTTAACAGGTGTAGCAAGCAAGAGGGCGAAGAAGGGGGATTGAATGTCATTTAATGTTGTAAACACTAATAAAGCAGTTGCCTCTGATCATAATACATACAAATACGAATGTCAAGTAACAGAAGGCGCTTCTATATTATATGCTTACGTAGGAATGCGATGTTAATCTCAGTTTACTGTAGTTGCGTTTGGATTAGTGGTAGAGGAAAAGATTGGTGTAGTGTAGTCCCACATCTTTCTAACCACCAGGATTCATAGATAGAGTTCACTTGTACAGTTATAGCTGGGAACAGTGTTGTATGTTTAGCAATATTCATGTTTGATTTTTCACACCCTTCAAAGTGTTTGTTTTAAGTCAACTGCCTCTTGTCTTTATTTGTCTTATTACTTGATGGTTCTGGAGTGTTTGAATTTCTGTTTTTTTGAAAAAATAAAAAATAAAAAATAAAAAAAGGGACTCGCCGGATTTGACTTCCTAAACGTTGGCGGCCATTTAACGCCAAATCTCAAGCATTGCGTGGCGTGAAATGGTGTCTCCAAAAATGGCGTGAAATGGTGCTTGACCGCTCACTTCTAATCACTAAGTCACTATCTTCCATTATATTAGAAATGTTTGATATAAAATATTTACAATGGCATAATAGTAGTAAACAATCATATAGTTTTTCAACTCTGCCACTGCCACAAATCATCCGGGGGGACGAGTTGGAATAGATTGCAAGACAGCTTCAAGTAAGACTTCTTTGCCAGCAAGTGAAAGCAATTTGCATTTTCAGTCTAATTTGTAATACATAATGCATGGTGCGACCCGCCACTGCATTTAATAATGTTAACAATACATATTCGCTTGGAAAGTTGTATCCTTACTCTACAAATTACTACATTCAGTTTTTTCAATTTTTTATATTTCAAAACCTTAGCTTAGGTTTAAGTTTGTTATTGATAGTTTAATGGGTTGAGTTAGGTAGATTAAAGTAGGTTTAGGTTAGTTATAAAATATGATTACTATAGTTTAATAATATATAAATAATATTTTAATCTACATAACCCAACCTATCAAAATATCAATACCAAACTTGAATCTATTCAACCCTAAAAAAGTATAAAGAATTCAAAAAAAAAATAGAGGTAGTATAGAATCTATTTGTCTAAGGATATTAGTCATATTTTAATTATTTTGTTTCACAAAAACAGTCCTATTTGCAAGACTATATATATTTTTTTATTATCATATCCTCTAACATTACAATATACTTCCTTATTCTATGGTTAATATTTTTTTCCCTAGAATAAGTGTTTTATATTTTTTAGAAACAAAAATAGGTAGTATTTTCCTTTTTTTCCATTTTACACATTATAAAAAGTACTCAATGTGCATAATAAATATTATTACCATTTAAATTAAAGATATATTAGTTTTTTGAGTAAATAAATTTTATATTTTTAACATGTAATTTTTTTTAAACTTAGAGTCAGAGTTTTGCATCCCAAAAGAGATCTACTCGACTCAAATGAGAATTAGTCTAGATGTGACTATGACTTAAAGGTGTCGCCCGTAATTGGGACCTTCAAGACACATCTTAGTTATATATATATATTATTTTTCTTAATAGTATAAAAAAATGTAACTGGGACACATTATTAAAATATTTTAAATTACTAAACTATTATTTAAAAAAAGTTATAATAGTGAAAAAAATTAAATAGATAAAAAATAAAGTTATTTTATTATTTTTTCCAAAAGAAAAATATCACTAATATACGGAGAGTAATTTGAAAGTTAAATATTTTTTCTTTTTTTAGAAGACAAGGTTAAAATTTTACGTTAATTATAATTTTGTCCTTTTATTTTAGCATATTAGGTAATTTAGTCTTTGTACTTTTAATATTATATTTTTTATCCCTAGCTTTTTTTTTCCTTATTTAATAATTTAATTTCATTTCGGTATATTTTTCTCATTCAATAATTTAGTTATCTTAGGAATAAAATTATTAAATATTTCAAAAAGTAAAGAACTAAACAATTGAATATTTTTAAAAGAGTGACTAAATAGTTAAAAAATTTTTTTATTAATATCAAATTTTGTAGTCGCTCTTTTTTAAAATATTTAATCATTTAATTATTCATTTTTTATAATATTATATTTTTTAATTTTTGAAAATTTTAAAATGTCTAACGGCTATACAATAGAGGAATTAAAAAATAATATTAAAAATAAAAATATTTATTTATTTAATTCACAAAATAGAAGGAATAGATTATAATTAACCCTAAAATTTTTATAATTGCTTTTTGGATTAAAATGTGAATCGCAAATTAAACGATAAGATTGCCGGGATGAGAATAATGTAGTCAAAAGTCAAAAGTCAAAGAATTTGGTCATAGTCCAAAATGTGAAGATTCTGAAATATTATATTGCTGGCGCTATTTTCTTTGTCTTACCATTTTTGTCTGTTGGAAATTGGAATTGTCTGATGATGTCAACACTTACACGTATGATTCTAAATAACAATTCCATAAAAGTTTTAATTAAATAATTCTAATACTATAATTTTCATTTACTTAATTAGTTGCATCAATTGAATTGGATTCAAAAATAATCGTGGATGCATTGAATTCAAGGTGTCTTCATCAAAATCAAGTTGTGGTTGTGCTGGAAGATTGTTTATTTTACGCTCAACAGCTAGGTGATATTCGTTTTACTCATGTTAAGCGGTCTGCGAACTGTGTTGCTCATAGCTTAGTTAGAGCAGCCATTTCTTCAACTTCCGTGGGAGGGTGGTTGTCTAACCCACCTCTTTGTATTCATTCTTTTACAGACAGATATAATTTAATGAATAATTATTCCATTCAAAAAAAAAAAAAATTAGTTGCATCAATTTGGATTGAAAAAAAATTATATTTTAAAATTTTAAAATTAAATTCAGTACAAAACATATTGAAATTTAAAAGAAATGCAGATCGGATCCAAGCAAATTTTACGAAGGAGAATAAATACTAATGGATTTTTTTTTTTTATATAGTTACAAGTGAGAGAATGAGAATGGGAAGGGAAATGAGCATATGGATATTATCTCTTTGTCCACAGCAAACATAATAATTATAAAATCATGACAATAGCGAATAAAAAAAGTTAATTTTTTGAGAGTAAGTAATATTAAAGTTAAAGTTGTGAATTAAATTGATTTATAATGTTATTAAAATTTTGAAGCAAATTACAAAAAACCCATATTTGTTAAAATTTTCAGACCAGATCATTAAACAGGAGTAGTAGCTTTTAAATTAATTTAGTATTTATTTGGATGGTCGGTGAAGGCTTTTGTTTAGTACTTAAATCTGGCGAAGACTCAAAAGCAGAAGAGAGCAGCAGCAGAGCAAGCAACAAGGTGCTTATTGCCTTATAAAACTTACTCTCTCCACTTTCATTATTGGAATTCTATTGCCTTTTGTTGTTCTTCTCTGATCTAAGCTATCTCTGCAGCTCTTCTCTGTTTAACAAGGTCAACTCTCTCTCTCTCTCTCTATTGATATGTGCATTAGCAAAGTTGTAGTCTTTTGAAAAGTAACATTTGTTGCCATTTCTGATTCTGTTTTGTAATTCACTCTGAGTCATACTCTGGGAGTTAGGTTTTTTGCTTTTTATTTCCTTTTTGATGTTTAGAGAAATTGGTGTTCTTTTCTTCATTTGATTGTTGGTTTTAAGTTTGTGATTTGGGTTCTGATATTTGTAGTTGTTTAGCTGTGGGCTATGGGAGAGCAGGTAGGAATAGGATTGCTAAAGGTGAGCGTTGTGCAAGGTAAAAAATTGGTTATCCGGGATTTCAAAAGCAGTGATCCTTATGTGGTGCTCAAATTGGGGAATCAGGTAATTTTACTTCTATCATTTTATCTTTGCTTACCTTGTTTTGTTGTTCAAATTCAAAACCCATTTGCTTGGTTATTTTAAGTTGGATGAATCTGATTCTGATTGCTACCATGTTGATGGTGTAATATACTTAATCTTTTATGAAAAATATCCAACAATATTTTGTATAATAGACTAATGAATTCATGTTCTACAAAATTTTCCTTTAAATAATGAATAAAAGAATGGCAAGACACTAATTTATTTTCCTTTTCATGTGGTGAAATTCATTACACTGTTACTAATGGAATAATGAGATTCAACTGGATGCTGATGGTCACACTTCTTTGTGTTGAAAGCTGGTTTGGTTTCTTTGTATTTACATGGCATGCAATGAACTTCACCTTATATGAGGGCTCCTTTTTGGCTCCCCACATGAAAATTTTAACCTGAAATAGGCAGTTCCATCCATTTCTAATCAAGCATTCTATAACTAAGGGGATGATTTAGTGCATTTGCATGTTTGTCTCTGGATATTTATGTTCTTGATGTTGCCGAGAAATTGCTTTTTTTGCCGATTTGTTCTTGATCTATCTCTCGGGATTGGCATGCTTTGTTAGAATTAAAAGTTGTTGCGTTTACTGTTTTTCTTCTTTCTCAATTTTTTACATCTGTGTGATTCCTACACAATTCAGTTATCAAGTAACTACTTTTTCTTGTAACAGACATTAAAGACAAAAGTTATTTATAGTTGCCTTAATCCAGTTTGGAATGAAGAACTAACTTTCTCCCTCACAGAACCTTTCGGAGTTCTAAGTTTGGTGAGTTCAGAATTCCTAATTTATACTGCTGGTCCATTTGTTAACATCTGAAACTGAATAGGTCATTAATTTTGGCTTTGCCAGAGTTGTGAATTAGTTGGTAATACATGTTAAGAAAGGAACTAGAAACCTGTAAATAACTGCTAAAGTATGTTTCCGAGAATGATCTGATGCTACGAATTGGCTCAATTTACGCATTTCACATTTGGTCTGAGGCTATGATTTGGTTGGCATTGTGATGAGGTGGTTTTAGGTTAAACTGTGTTTGTGTTATTGAAATATCAGCAAACCATGATAGGACAAAAGTTGGATGATTTTACCTTCTCTGAAACCGTGGTTTTCCAGGAAACAGTGAATAAAAGCAAATGCACTTATCTAATAATACCTTGCAAGATTGTGAACATGGCATTTAGTTGTACTGTTGTTTTAACAGGAAGTATTTGATAAAGACCGTTTCAAGGCGGATGACAAGATGGGGCACGCTCACCTCAACCTTCAACCAATTGCTTCTGCAGCTCGATTGAAGCAGATCCTTCAAGTTTCTTCAGGTGAAACCATTTTAAGAAAGGTTGTTCCAGACACCGACAACTGCCTCGCGAGGGAAAGCTCAATTAGTTGCATTGATGGTGAGGTGGTGCAAAGTGTTTGGTTAAGACTCTGCGCAGTTGAGTCCGGGGAGATAGAACTCAAGATTAAGTTGATCAATCTCCCTGTCAATTCCTCCAACTAGGGATAGAGTTTTTCAGTTCTAGATATTAAGATTGATTTGAAGCTGAAGCTCCAAATTAGCATAGATTTCAGCTGGGTCATGCTTTTTTTTTTTTGCCTGTGTGTAAGTGTGTTGTAATGTTTATAGCAGATGATTTGAGAATTGATCTAAAATCTCAATTGGGTATGTGAAAGACATGTTATTTTCATTTATTCCTTCAGACCAGCTTACTACATGCTGTTGAGAATTGAGATTGTTCATATTATTATAAGCTTGTGTATTATGACCTTATAATTGTTGCCCAAATTACAATAACTTCACCCACTATCTAGCTACGTTATAAAAATTCAATTTTGTATTTATTAAAATTAAAAAAAAAAATCAATTGCAGTCATATTTTATTGGCAATTACTAAAATTCATCAGCTGGAAAACTGAAAATGAAATTGTGGAGTATAATAATTTTAATGTTTGTTTCTATTAATTTATTTTAGGTGTATTTTTTTCTAAAACTCGTACCAAATAATTTAATCCACTCGTCACAAGCTATACATGCATTTGTTTAAGAAACACAATTAATTTATTTAATTAATAGTAAAATGTTTGATATTTAAATATATTATGGTTATTATTTCTATTTCCAATATTAAGTTTCATTTAATTGGCACGTACAGACTTTTGTTGACCCAGTGCTGGCTCACACAGAACTACACTAGCCCTCCGCTTTTCGTAGGTAGGACATTTTTTTTTTAAAATTTTTTTAAAGGGAGGGTCTTAATTGACTTGTTTGTTTCCCCTTGACTCCGAAGGGGGTTCAATTTGCTTCTTTTGTTTTAATAGTGGGGTGCACTACCCTAGCCGAAATAATAAAAGGAAATCTCCCTCCAACGGAGACAACTTTGCGAGGAACCCCTTTTGTTGATCCCGGTGCTCCTCTAATAGGATTTTTCTTTGTTTGCTTCGCCTGCTTGAGTATTGCGCTAGACATAATTGCAAGATCAAAAACAAAAAAAAATGCCAAGTTAGTAAAAGAAACGAAAAGCTGAAAAGCTACTTATGAAGGTTGGGGGCTAGTACTTATGATCTATGGCAGTCAGGGTAATCAATATTGTAGTATAAGAAAGCCCTTAACATAATCTCAAGGTGAAGGTTGTATGGCTTTCAGGTCTGCATCTCATCCAAAGTCTTATCCTTCCCTAAAGTAAGGACTTGGGAAAGTGAGGTCGTTTGAAGGAGTCACTCCATGCAGCAAAAATTTAAAAATCTCCTCTGTCCTCATGCTTAATGATGTGCAGCAGATTCTTGTATGAAGGGGTACGTGACCTTTTTTCCTCCTTGAAGGATTCAGGAATGGGGTCGCCCTGGATATACTAGGTACCCGGTTCACGAACATTTGAGTTACATTTTTGAGGGCATGGATCACCCTTCAACGTATTTCAACACCTTGAGCTAGTCCTAAAGCATGCAAGCAACACACCATCTTGACAACTCATGGATGGAGTTGAAAAAGTCATATTTGATGTTATACGAGGTAGTCTTGCATAAAAATAAGTGAAATATGAAGGCCGTGGAGATGATTTTGATCCATGATAAACAGGGTAGAGTTCCTTAGGTTGATACAAGAGGAAGTCCCTTTGGGAGCTAATCTTACACTATAAGGTGGTAAAATGGACCTAACCCCGTAGAGAGATTCTTGACCGCTAAAGAACATATTGTCTCTAATTCATTACTAGAATCTTCCCAAGGAAGAAGGCAGTTTTAAGAAGGGGGCACAAGACTGAATTGGCCTCTTCGGCGGCCTTAGTGGTTTGATTAGCTTAGTTGGGTCTAAGGCATTCGGCCATCTCAAAAGCTTGTCTAGGGTTCAGAAATGTTCCTATGGGAGAATGAGTTAACTAAGAAGAGTTTGTATGAATGTTAATTGGCATCTCTCATTGCTAAATACTACCTCCAATTTTTTCAATTGTTTACGTTTCCGTTTTTGGCAAATTTTTTCAATTTTTTACGTTTCTTTTTTGGGTAAGTATGTTTAATTGTTTATTATTATTTCTGTATTGGTATTGGTGAAAAAGTAAGTATTGTAAAGGGTTGATAATTGTTTATTATTATTTTGCATTGGTATTAGTGAAAAGTAGGATTGTATTGGTATTTGTATTTTTAGGGTGTAAAGAAATGAAAAAATTGGAGGTAGTACTATGTAAGGGCTAGGAGTTATGGTTCTACTTTCGTCAAATGGAGAAGGAATCCTAGGAGAGTATTAGAGTTATCTTTACTATCGGTTAGGTATGACATTTATACCAAGAATAAATTAAAAGGAGGAGAGTCGAGAAATATACCTGGTTGACGAGCTAGGATACAAACAAGTAGGAAGAAAAGAATTGGAGTGGCTTGACAAGAAATCGCGAGCTTACATGATAGTAGAGAAAGACCGATGAGAGACTAATAAGAAAAATCACAAAGTAAAGCACCTATATGAAAAATTATTAAATTTCTTGGGTTAGAATGAAAATTTAACAAAAAATAATAAAATATATAAAAAATTATAGTACAACACAATGACACATCAAATTTGTCTTGCCCCAGTTTTTTTTTAACATAGATATTATATTATTAAACTTCAAACGTTAGAATTAAGTAGAGTTTACTGCAATATAACATCTCTATAAAAAACAGATCAAGAGACGGTTTTAACAACTTATGAACCAGCATATTACACGAACGTGGGATAAAAACACTAAAAAAAGTAGGCCTCTCATAAAGAATATTTCTAATATCAGCCACTAAATACATTACGCAATTATGTATTTGTTGTCTTGCCCCAGTTCATCATTAGCAAAATAGTCATCATTTTTACGTAGTATTGTAGGCCTGTATGTAGCGCTTTTCCAAAGCGAAACGGATTGGAGAAGTCTTAATAAGCTGCTCATAAATTAAAATTTAATTTTAGATAAATATTTCGTAGTCAAATTTATAAGTTAAAAAGCACTTAGATGCTTATTTGACTAGCTTAGAAGCAATTAGAAACAACCCCTTATCAATTTGATTAAATAACTATATGTATATGTAATATTTAACATATCTAAAAAGCAAATATTTGTTCCCTAAAAAACAGTAAATATTTACATTCTTATATTTTTTTCTTGATATATATAGTTGCATGTGCACATTTGTTTAGACACTTATTATTTAATTTTATAATAATTTAAATTTTTACTTAATTATATTAATTAATTATATATAAAATTAATTATTGAGAATATAGAAAAAATTAGTATTAATTAATTATATTTATATTAAAATAGTATTTTGGAATATGATTTGGATTTGATTAATTAATAATTAAATTAACATATTTTATCTAAATTAATTAATTAATAACTAAAATATTATTACTTATTAGAATATGATTTGAATTTAATTAATTAATTATAAATAACTATATAATATTATTTATTAGGATATGATTTGAATTTAATTAATTAATAATTAAAATAGTATTTTCTATTAAAATATGATTTGAATTCAATTAATTAATAAATAAAATAATATTATTTATTAGAATATGGTTTGATTATAATTGATTAATAATTAAATAGTATTTCTTATTAGAATAATTGATTTATATTTTATTAATTAATTAATAATTAAAATAGTATTCCTTATTGAAATATAATTTGAATTTTATTAATTAATAATTAAAATATTCTTCCTTATTAGAGCATCTTCAATACAACAGTTAATTGCTTCTATTTGATAACCACATCAAAAAATGGAAATAATTTTTTTTAAAAAAAATCTCTAATACTAATATTTATTTGACTGTCTAAATGTTTCGCTAGACATTGTCCATGTTAAAATTATTATGTAATTAGCTATTCATTAAATTGTGGACCCTAGAAAGAGAGAAGCAAATGAAAAATGGAAGATGTTACATTGAATATAGTTCTTTAAAAAATTAAACTCTAAAAATAAACAGTTAGCCACGAAATTATGCACACCTTTTATTTTAATTAATACATCAGCTGCAATCCACGTAACCATTGAAGATGCTCTTAGAATATAATTTGAATTTGATTAATTAATCATTATAAATAATTGTATAGAGACAATTTTACTCCCGATAATATAGATTTTATAGGAGGCGTTTTGGACGAAATCCATGTCTCTCATTCGATTATATATATACACACACAAAAATTCTGAAAAACAAAATAAAATATGACAAAACTTTATTTTCTTCTACCAGAAATAGTAACAACATCAAAAAATGGTGCAAAGGAAATTTGATATGTGAGAGATTGTTGAATGGAAATGTAAATTTCGATTATAATGGAAATCAAATTTGTCGACAAAAGAAAAGTTGGGCAGCAAGAAACATTTTTGTTCTTCAAGCAACTATATATGACTTCGTGACAATAACATCCATTAACCTGCCTTCATCATTGCTATTTGGGTTTTTCAAACTTTTTATTTTTTTTTTTCCTGAGTCTAAGAGACGTGAATAAGTGATGTTTTTAATTATTATGAAAAAAAATTAGGACATTAACTATCCTTAATAGAAACAAACTAATTAAAAACTCTTTGTTTGTAAGAGAGGGTTGAAAAATAAAAAGAAACAGTGGAACTTAAAACTTGCATGGAGCTTCATAATCAGTCTCCACAATAATCTTTCAAATACTCTTAATTAGCTGAATTGTAAGAAGAGTCTTCATTCAGATTACGGCCTTTCATAACAGCTTGACTGCTAACTTATAATTCAGCTAATTTTTGGAATACTTATTTTTGGATTGATGAAGTATATATACATATTTCTTAGTGATTTAAAGATATAACTCCATCGCCATTCAATTAATATCATAATCTTTTTTGTTGTATTATGTGGGATTTAAATTAAGTTATTTAAATTTTCAATTTTGGATTTAAATCACTTGCAGAATCTGAATAATTTATGCTTACATATCTTATATTTCAGATATAAAAATATGACAACTATGATATACTCTATAATTTAGGTTTTGCATAAATAGAGAAAAAAATATTTTAGGTTTGGACAAACAACATAATAAAAATAGAGAGAATTACACTCATATGTCCCTATGACTTTGTTAATCTCAAATCCTTCATGTTTTAAAAATAGATTTACAGATCCTCCACATTTTGCGTCATTAACTCGTGGGTCATTATGTTTTATTTGATCATTTTTTCTGTTAATCAAAGTTGGAAATCATATTTTAATGAGAGAGTTATTCTATGATTGCTATGATTTTATTAATTAGACTATCAGGTCCGCCATATTTGCATCAGTAATAGCAAATTGAGGGCCACCATGCCATTGTCTAAGTCCTTCATTGCCAACCAACACTACCATATAAGCGAGCAAACAGAATGGCATTAGAATATATGTCAACCATTTCAATTAGATTGTGAAAAAGCAAAAAGAAATATCACCATTTTTCAGATCCTTGCAAAGTTTGGTCCAATTAAATAGTATAAAGTTTGCAAGAATTGAGAATTGTTGACCTTTTTTGGCCACTATTAGTGGCATAATAGAGGTGGTGTCGATCAAAAAATCTTAGAGTATAATTGACAAAACCATAAGAACTAGATAACAATTTTTTTAATTTTTAAAATAAGGTATTTCAGTTTTTCGACACTTAACAGAAAAATTCAATTGAAAGACCAATATGTTAATGGTGCAAAATATGAAGGACATGCAAATTCATTTTTAAAACATGAAGGACCTAAGAGTCAAATTAACAGAACGACATGCAATTGAGAGTAATTCTCCATAAAAATAATAAAAATTTTAAGTGAATAATAATGGTTATTACTATACAAGTAATTTTCTTTATTTTCGGTTGTGAATAGGAATGAAGAATTAGATTTCGCACGCACACATGCACACAACCCTGCCATGTTTCCCTTTCCATAAACGAAATTATCCCAACACATGCCATATGCAATTGATCATCTTCCTAATAACAATAATCTAAATAAGGAAAACACAAACCAAAATCCAGTTCATTGAACCCATCATCATCTTCATTTCTCTCCATCTCCCTCCCTTTTCCTGGAAACCCAAGCCAAAGAACCATACCCTGGAGGGAACCCAAACACCAAGTATGCATTTGCAATTATAACATTATCACCACATTATTGTAATTAATGAATATTCCTTCCCTCTCAATTTCTCTCTAACCTCTTCATCAAGAGAGAAAGAGGGAGGGAAGGAAAATTTGTTTCTACCAGAAAAAGGAAAAAGAAAGGGAAAAGAAAATACTATTGAGAAGGTGATGATCCTATGTTTTCTGTTTTCCTCTGTTTTGAACGCAAAACAGAACAGAACAAAACAAATAGAGACTCACAAGACAAAATTGAAGCCATCCCATTTTATTTCAATGTACATTTCATTGAAATACCTTCAAATTCTGATATGGGTATTGATTTTAATCCCCATAAGCGAAGTTTTCTCTTCTCCTTCTGTCATACGTAGCTCAGAAATCAAACTTATGTGCGGTTCTCGTAAAGACAATCCCAGTCTTACCATTTCAACATCTTTTGTTCCAAATTTTATCAAAGTTATGGAATCAATTCAACATCAACTGTCTTTACAGAGTTGGGGACATTCTTCGGTTATGTTAATGTTGCCTCAAATTTATGGGTTAGCGCAATGTCACAGTGATCTTTCTCCTCTTGATTGCAAACTTTGTTTTAGCCAAGGAAGAGTAAAGCTTCCTCGCTGTATACCCAAAAGCGCTGCTCGTCTTTATTTAGACGGTTGCTTTCTCCGATATGATACTTACAATTTCCTGAACGAGTCGGTTGATCCCAAATATGACTATGTGAACTGTTCCCAACCAGCAGGGTTATTGGCTGATACTACTGTGCATCCTGAATTTGCTCAAATGGTTTCACATGTTATCAAGAATGTAACTGATAAGGCTCTTGAGAATGGAACATTTGCTACTGTAGAGGCAGAAAGAGGGGTTGTTCCTGTTTTTGCATTGGCTCAGTGCTGGAATTCGCTTTCCTATGATCAGTGTAGAAATTGCTTGGTTCAGGCTGGGTCAAAGTTGAGCCAATGTGCTCCTGGTGGTCAGGGTCAGGCTCTATTTACTGGTTGTTATATGAGATATTCTACAAATAGATTCTTTCATGCCACTACACAATGCAAACCTAAAGGTACCATTACCAAGTTCAAGTTAGTTTGATGAATTGATGATGTTTCTGTTATTATTTTATAGCTTCTGCTTAACAAAATTTTATAACAGGCCCTGAATCTGAAACTGACACTGGTATAGTAGGAGCAATTGTTTTAGCAGCAATAGCATTTGTTGTGTTAGCTTCTTTTGGTGCTTTTATTGGGTATCAGAAACTATCCAAGCCGAAACAAGGTTCAAAAATTTCATTAATTCTTCATACTTTTTTTTTTTTTGTTATTCAGTTTATGTTTTTAACAATGAGAATTCTTGATTATTTGTAGATCTAGCTAATCTCCAGCGCTTTTCGTCTGTGTCTAGTTTGAATTTTAAGTATGAAGTGCTTGAAAAGGCTACTAACTATTTTAGTGAAGAAATGAAATTAGGGCAAGGAGGAGCTGGTTCTGTATATAAAGGAAATCTACCAGATGGAAGAATAGTTGCTGTTAAGAGATTAGTCTATAATACAAGACAATGGGTTGATCAGTTCTTTAATGAAGTAAATTTGATTAGTGGTATCCAACATAAAAATCTTGTTAGGCTTTTGGGTTGCAGTATTGAAGGTCCTGAAAGCCTTCTTGTTTATGAATATGTTCCAAATAAGAGCCTTGATCAAATTCTTTTTGGTAAGTAGTCGCTGATCTCAGATGCAAATACATTTCATTAGTCTTATGGTCTAAATAAAAACACAAATTTTTTATATTATTTTGCAGGAATGCACACAGTTCATATACTAAGTTGGCAGCAACGGTATAATATCATTCTCGGAACAGCAGAAGGGCTTGCATACCTTCATGGAGGTTCTGGAGTTAAGATTGTCCATAGAGATATTAAAACAAGCAATGTTCTTCTTGATGAAAAGCTTATTCCAAAGATTGCCGATTTTGGACTTGCTCGTTGCTTCACTGCTGATAATACCCATATTAGTACAGGCATTGCAGGAACATTGTAAGGGGGCAAATATATGAATCACTATTTTGTATTTTCTTTTACCAAATTGTGATTTTTCTTTTTTGTTGGCTGGCAGAGGATATATGGCTCCTGAGTATCTTATCAGAGGACAACTGACAGAGAAGGCAGATGTTTATGGTTTCGGTGTTTTTGTTTTAGAGCTTGCAACTGGCAAAAAGAATAGTGTTTACTCCCAAGGATCAAGTTCAATTTTGCATTCTGTAAGATTCTTGAAAATCAATTATCAATAGTTGTAATTATTGAACAAAATTGACATAATTTATCTCAAATTTTCAGGTATGGAAGCATCACAAGGCCAAAAATATAATTCAAGCAATAGATCCCAGGCTTAGTGATAAGGCACCAAAGAAACAAGCAGAAATAGCTCTACAAATAGGACTTTTATGCACACAAGCTTCAGCTTCATTAAGACCAACAATGTCTGAAATAATCCAAATGCT
Organism: Croton laevigatus; assembly: GCA_949640765.1. Taxonomy (NCBI): domain Eukaryota; kingdom Viridiplantae; phylum Streptophyta; class Magnoliopsida; order Malpighiales; family Euphorbiaceae; genus Croton; species Croton laevigatus. Next base: position 32,009 of record CATIWJ010188197.1, read on the forward strand.
AACGAATAAAGAATGCGAGATCCCTGCACCAAAACAACCTCCATTCTTGAATGCTAGCATACTTAGTGCAGATGATATCACAGAAAATTCAATTACCAAAGTTTCGTTAACAAGAACAGGTTCGATGAATGTTAATGGACAAATCGTAGCTCGATCTTCAACTGACACACAACATTCATATGTCACAGCTAGTTCTGAATGGAGTTGTCCTTCAATGGAACACACTGAACCAAGATAATGTATCAATTTTTTTGTTATAAAAGTTGTTGAGAAATAAAGACTAATGTGCATTCAAGAAAGTCATTTTTTTGCAATGCCTGAAGTGGGTTGGTAAAAATTTTGGAACATCAAGTGGGAATGGAGTTGCAAAAGGCTTTGGTGATGGCCATTTAGAGGTGGGAAAAGGAAGAGTTGCTGGGAGGAGAATCAAAAAGGTTTTCCTTTTTTTCAAACCCTCTTGTATTCTTGGGTAATTTTCCCCCATCAATTACGAATTCATTGACATTTAGATATCTTTTTCCACTTTTACCTTTGATTTGGCCCCAATTTCAACATCATTTGTGATTCATGCTCAAAAAGAGAAATGAAAAATTAGGTTTTCACGCTAAAATTACTTTTAATGTGATTAAAATAGATAATTTCTCATTATAATAATGGCATAAAAAATATGATTAATATTTTCTAGCAACAATCATGTGAGTTGAAGTCAATACTAGCTATAGTAGTAAGTAAATAGTGATTCACCAACCATCCTTGTACAGCTGATAAAAGGGGTTTAATGTGATAAAAATAATTTATTTTTATATTAAAAATAATAACAAAAAATATAAATAACAAATTCTTTAAATATTTGTATTAATAAACTAGGACATGTAGATTTTTTTTTCACTGGCAGTCGTCGAGCGATTATTGAACAATCACTTTTATAGGTACTCATATTTTAAAAAATAAATTAATATAAAATAATGTAGGTGTCATTTGAATATAAGATAGCGTATAAACGCTGCAAAAGAAGATTTTGATGTTAAGCCCGCAGAAATATACAATATTTCTTGAAATGATCTGATTGTTTAGGACTACTTTTGTAATATTTTATTACATCTCTAATTCTTTTGATGGAATCATGAAGAGGATAAAGTGCTACTTTGACAACTAATTGAAGAATATGACAACTTTTTTTCTCCATTTAACACAAATGTATTTCTTTTCACCAATTTTTT